>JBBJLR010000042.1:30759264-30773323 GCA_037577145.1 Brachypetersius gabonensis | reverse complement strand
TCTCTCTCTCTCTCTCTCTCTCTCTCTCTCTCTCTCTCTCTCTCTCTCTCTCTCTCTCTCTCTCTCTCATGTTCATACGCAAACAGACACACACACTGAGACCAAAATGTGTAATGGGGGTAAGGGGGGACTTTATTAAGGTTCTTGTTGAGTAATATCACAGGCCAGGAACAGAAACCCTGTTATCTGTGATCTCTCTTATGTTACTTATGAATATCTTTGTATTCAGCAGTAGATAAAGAGAATCTTTGTAAGTAAATGACCTCTGATTAGCAGTGATCTGAATGTTGACTCCCATTTATGGCAGTGCCGTAGTTGGATAATAAATCCAAAAATGTGGGTCTGTGCCTCATACCAGAACAGGTCTAATCAGTACATGGCAGACGGCTAAAACCTAAACACTACTGTGGTAAAAGCTTAGTGAGTGGTGTCAAAAACGGGGAAATAGCAGTTTTCCCACTAGTGCACTGCGCCCATCAGGCCAAAGAGGTTATATTAATGAATGGGAAAAGCCAGGGTTATGAAATGTGATATACGTTTCCACGTATGGGAAATGTGAGCTTGGCAGTGAATGTGAAAAGAGCAGGATCCGTATTCTCTGGACATTCACATCCACATGTAGTGTGTAAATCTTTCAACAAGCACCTGAAAGGAGTGAAGTAGTATTTATTAGTTAACCATCTGGCATTTACAACCATCAGAAGAGCACTCCAACACAGCAGAACCGCATAACAGAGTTCTTGCCTGTTTACAGGGCAGGTGAATTGGCCACTAGTCTATAAAGCAGTGGTTTCCAGCCTCAACCCCGAAGGAGGAAAGGCTTGATTCGTTGGATAAGGAGTTGGGAATGAGTGATGTGAAGTGTTTCTAATTATGCGTTTTGGATAAGATGAAATTAGATGAGATGAGATGAGATGAGATGAGGTGAGAAGAGTTGAGATGAGATGAGATGAGTTGAGATGAGATGAGATGAGATGAGAAGAGTTGAGATAACATAAGAAACTTTTTTTAGCCCCAAAAGTGGAACATTTTCTTTTATTACGTCAGTACAAAAGTAAAAGCAGAGTAAATAAGAGAATAAAATCTATATAACTCAACAATGTAATATAAAATTACACATCTCAGTCATACTAAATAACATAGATAAATAGATAGATATATAAACCTATAGAAGCACATATGGACACAGTATGTTGGGCATGAACAGTTGCAGCCGGGCTTCAACTTTGAGAATTTAGTGCCAGCGTTTCTGAGAAGCTGATGGCAGTTCAGTTCAAAATGCTGATACAAAATGTATATTTGGCCAAGCTCTTCTCCTCAGGTGTGTTTGAATTATCTTCTTGACATTTTGTGTTCCTTCAGGGAGTAAGATATTATGTTTGTGGTCTGTATGTGCCTCAGAGGCGTAGATGACACTTACGTAGGCCCAGTCCTGACCTGCAGATCAGACTATCGTACACCATCGTTGATTCCTTCCCTTTGGGTGTTTTCGCTTTCTTACACACCGCTAGACATCAAAATATCTCCAGAGCTCATTGCTACCAGTCAGTTCCATCTTCGCAGGCAGAGTCACTGGAGCATGAGCCACTCTGGTATCTGGGGAACTGGGTTGTGTTCATGTTTGGTGAATTGGAGGGCATCTGGTTCAGTCAACTTTTATTAGAGTCAAGGCTCAAGAGAGTTCGGGTTCTTCTCTACCTCTTACCATCAATGGGAGCTTAGTTCAGATGGACAGCTCAGTCAGAGATCCGTTAGATTCCATTGTCAGGTTCATTCGGTTGAATTCCCAAGAGTTATTTGCTTCTTCTGAATTCTTTTCAGTGTTCATGAATTGAAAGCAATGTGTGACAAACAGTCCTTTTATTCTTGTGAGATTGTGGCCATGTTGGGCCATTTAACATTAGAGCAGTTTTGATCAGGGCATCATTTTTGTCAGTAAAAAGTGTGTATTAGAAATGGTCAAGATTGTCTTTTTTTTTTATTAAAACCACAAAAGCGTCTGCGTTATTGAATAAACCTGCATAGTTAGCTTTTGAGCTTGAGGTGATGCAAAATCTAGGAAGGCTGGTGGAAAGGTTTCCTCTGCTCCTGTAATAATGTCCATATTTGTTACTTTTTACTGTGAAAACCAAAAAGAATTACACTTTTGCTTAATCATTTCCACCTCTCTTTACCCCTTAAAATGTAACAGATTGTCACTGTGTTGTCACTGTGCCTTTAAGACAGATATATGTAAATTACCTCTGTTTCAATAGCTTGCCTTGTATTGTGGCTCTTTCAACAAATTTCTTCCTTTTTTGCTGGTTTTATCATGGATGGGTGGAGCTGTTGGCTGAAAATGTGAATTTGTAAATATATTCATTTTCATTAAAGCAGTTAACACATAATTCAGCAGTTTTTGCCTCAAGTTTAGAATAAATGGACCATAGAGATGCTATAGTTTGAAACTTTAACTGTGGTTTGGACCATAAGAACCTCTGTTATTTAAAAAATGAGTGTTAGAAACACAGTATTTGCTTTGGTATTACTTGACATTAGGCTAAAATGAAAATTAGTACACATCCCTAGCTGCTAGATTAGAACAAATCAAGGAAAGCCTTTTTGTGCCAGTGTGTGATGTTGACTCCGACCTGCCCCCTAGAGGATATAGCCTTTAAACCTCCGAACGGACAAAAGGTATGCAGATGAGTACGCGAACAATATGAACAGTATGTGGCTGTGCGTACACACATCAAGAACTTTAAAACCAAGTTTATGTAGCCCTAAGAATCATTTCTTTTTGCTAAAGTGCTCTTATGTCCTGTGTGTTAGTCACACTCTAATGCATCTGTAAAGTGTCAAGGGGTGGTTAAAAAAAGGAATAGTTGATTAATACAGCTGTCAGATTAATTCAGTACATTTTTCCAAGTGATTTGCTAATGCAAGTTTGCTATTCTTGCATTAGGAACAGCTTATAAAAGACCGTTGTTGACTACTTTGACAATCCTGGACTATTTCCACTAATAAAATATGGTTTTATGATTCAAGTCCAGACCAACACAAACAATTTTTCGACGGTGCAGAAAGTGCAGGAGGATTAAGCAGGGGACGTTCAAATCAGGGAGATGAGAACTCGTTCCACCGTGCCTGAATGGCTAATTCCCCCTATTGAGGAGCCTCATTACTAATCTTATTGAAAAGTTTTGGGTGAAAAATGGGAAAACGTGTGCAGCAGCCGCCCTCACAAAGCCGTCCTGCAGATGATCCAGCCTCGGGCCTGAATAAAAGCAAAGGCCGGAGCTGATCGAGGGCCTGTGTGGGGGGTACAGTGCAGTCCAGACGTGATATAGAACTGGTCCTGAACCAGTAGAACTAAACTGGGGGTTTTTTTAGAAGGAGAGAGAGGGAGCAGAGGCTTGTGAGTAGCGCTTTGTGCCTCTGGTGAATAGGCTGATGTATGCGCCTGTTGCAGAGTGTGTAACGGTCTCTTTTGTGTAGAATATTATCCCTCCTAAGCCTGTCACGGTCACAGCAAACCCCTTGCTCCAGCATGCACACACACACACACACACACACACACACACACACACACACACACACATACACACACAAACAGCTTGTCTGCCTCACTAAGACGTAAATAGACTGTGCTGTTGCTTTTTTTTTTACATATTTAAATGAAGGATGGCATGCTCATATGAAGCTGAAATCATTTTATTGTCTACCTGAATGTATGGGATGTACTGATTTACTTATTTCTTTCTTGCTTCACTCCTGACCATTAAAAAGCGCACTTATTTATGACATTCAATCTTTTTTCTGTCACAGTTTAAATACATATATCATGCTGTTTAAGTAGCATTTTAAATTCTAAAATGAATTTTAAACAGAATTTAACTCAGTAGTAGTAGTAGGTGCATAGCGAGTCATCTACAATTATTCTATGTCATGGTCATTGAAATGCCTGGCTCACATTATTTGTCATGAATCGGAATGAAAGCAATATATTGCTTTGGTTTCCAAGTGGAATAAGTGTTGGGGTTCTCACAACTGGCCTTTCTCTGATTGGGTGGGGTATGATGCTATGCAGTATGGCCGTCTTTTAGCTGATGTCCAAGTGTGTTGGTGCAGTTTGAAGAGATGTGGTAGTGTTTCACATGACCCAGAAGAGCGTGGTGCTAGCCCTCAGTCCCCCATTCATTGTTTTTGAACTTGGCCAATTACAATCAGGCATACAGTGGTCAGACATTCCTGATTGACTGATGATAAAGTGTCTCTAGTAACCTGTCAGTTTTGTCTGTTTAGCTCTATGGCAAGGAAAGCATGCGCTTTGCTGTTGGATTGACAAGAAATGAATCTGTTCATCTGCTCTAGCTGTTGGTGTATTGGCTCTTGTTGGTGCATATGCACATTGCAGCACTAAAGCCTGCCACATTTGCCATTCACTGAATGTGTTACAGGAAAACACAGCAGTGGGGCTCTGGACATTTATGTTGTAAGAAGATATATGTAGTAGTAATCAGTGTTGGGCGCGTACCTTTAAAAAAGTAATTAGTTATAATTAGTAGTTACTTCTCACAAAAAGTAACTGAGTTAGTAACTGAGTTACATCATTATAAAAGTAACTGATTACCAGGCAAAGTATTGCGTTACTTAAAAAAATCTAATTTAATACAACTATAAAATAAATATAAAACATTGTACACTAATCTACACTATTTTAATGTTTTATGTAACATAACGTGAGAGACAACTATCAAATTCAACATGTTTGCCTTTCACCTCAGCGAGGGAAAAGTAGTGCTTGTACTTCCAGTTTGCAAAAGCTACCTTTGAACTTGTTGGACGCGCCATCGTTGTGATTCCTGGATGCTGGTGTGTGCGACTGACCGTGTGTGTGCTCGTGTGTGAACAACCGCACTACTCTGCCTCTGATTGGCAAACAATGGAAATTTACTCGCTCTAAACCAATCATCGCGTTCTCAGTTACACCACGTGTTTAGAGACACACCAATCATCAATCATCATCACTGGTTCCGCCCCGGCCCCGAACACACACACACACACACCCCCCAGAGAAAGAGAGGTGCTATGGCTGAGAGAGACGCTGCTTGCATGAAAACCGCTTCAGTGTTCTCAAGTTATAGTAACACGCATTTTATTGTCAGTAACGGTAACGCCGGTGTAACGTGGAAACAGTAATTCATTTTATTACTAGTTTCTGAAAAAAGTATCGCCGTTAGTGACGCCGTTTATTTATAGCGCCATTATTCCCATCACTGGTAGTAATGGCATGTCAGTTTGTAGCTCTACCCACATGAATGCTTGGCTTGTGGTCACAATTTATCTCTTTTAATGGATCCTTCTGATTAGTAGGGTATACAACATCCTCTGAAATTTTTGACAGATGTCTTCACTTTACTCCTGAAGAAAAATTGTACTAGAGATGCACCAATATAATAATAATTTATAATATAATATAATATAATATAATATAATATAATGATAGATTTCACAACACGGACACCATACAAATGTACAAAAGTAAGAACAGACAATGATAAACAAATACAGTAAAAATATAACAGAGCAAAGCAGATTAATTTAAATATGCAATTTTGAACAAGTGCGTCTTGAGTTTGGACTTAAAAGTATAAAAACAATTAATATTTCTAATGTCTGGGGGTAAGGAATTCCAAAGCTTGGGCGCAGCACACAAAATGCAATATAGCAATCGTTGGCCAGTGCAGATGTGAGATTATACATATCTGTCAATGTCAGTACATAAACATTTAGAATATCAAATATTATTTTTGAAATATTGGTTAATTTAATCATCTCTCCAGTGACAATAAGTATTTTGACATAAATATTCATGTTCGTCAATGTGTCCTCCTGGTATGAAAAGATTTGTATAAGTTATGATTTGCTCATTCTTTTTATAAACAAAGCAATATATGTCCCTATACTTTTGTCAGGCAGTGTCCTCTCCCACTGGTGGTGAGGGAGGATGGAAGTGTGGAGGCTATTAGGAGCTGATTTGGGACAAGGCCAGGCAGCAGGATTAGCAGGCCATAGTTAAGATTGCGATTATTCAAGCCTGAATGAACAGCTACTGTGGGCTGCCGTCCATCAGAAACCTCTATCTCCACATGTCCTTTCTGTTCCTCCTTCTGCTCTGATCCTGTGCTTGTCTCCGCTTTACACCCAAACATTCAACTCTGGGATATTCTGGTTTCTCATAAGATACAAGAAACAATATGTAGAAAACCCCCAGTCACATGATACTACCTGTGCAGTGAGAGTGAGGGCTAGCACATCATATGAAGTATCAACATGCTTGGAGGAGAACATTAACTGCCAATTCTGTTATGTCAGTCAACAGACGCCCAATATGTATAGCGTCACACTGAGTGATGGGCTGGATTGAAGGGGATATCAAGGCCAGTTGTGCTCTCTTGGACTCCTGATCACAGAGGGCTTTACCACTGCTGGCCTTTGGTGGCCTTAATGCTTTTTTTACATACTCTATTGATCCTGGTGGAGTCCTCTGCATTTAACTCACCTGACCTGTGGCAGTTGTGCCCAAGGAGCAGTTTGTGGGGACCTTACCTCGCTCAAGAATGACCACGACCTTCCATTTGCGGGGGCATCTCTGTAATCATCAAGCCACCAGCTGCCCCATTTAACACAAAGCTCATTAACTTGCAGTCTAGCAATCTGGCACAAAACTTCCAACTGTTTTGTTAGTTTTCCAAACCTACCATTTTATTACTTTAGTTCATTCATCCTGTGTAAAAAGAACAGAAATATCAGATGTTTCATTTTCATCTAACCCGTCTGGAGCTAAGAATGGAAACATTTAGGATATTGAATCTGCTCTGGTGTACTCCGGTCAGAGAATGACAGCTAGACCTGACTGCTCCTCTAATGGCTGTCTTGTGACCATTGTTATAAGCTGTCACTGAGCTGTCAATTCTTCTCATAGTAGTTTTACTATCTGAGACTGATGGTGATAGTTCAGCGCTTTAACACCAGGACAACAGCTGCCTGCCCTTACATATTAGATTGCTAAGAGAATGTAGGGAAGTGAGCTGCAGTAAGACAGAGCTGTGCTTCAGACAGTGCTCTTTATTTGAGAACTCCTCATATCCTCTGAGGAATGAAGAGGCCTGTGAGAAAGCACCTCATTCAGCTTGGGGACAACCCTCGGGAGTCCCGGTTAGTGCTGCCAGAGCCAAAGCTTGCTGTAATTTTGTACTAATTATTTCTCATTCGTGACTCATTGAAATAATTGAAAAATGTTAGATAAAAGTGAAAAACCAAACTTTTAGCCAGTCATGGCTGGGGCTGTTTGTATCACTGATAACCACTAATACTAATATGTAGACTTTGTGTGTGTTTTTAATGTGTATTAGAAACTGTGTGTCCTGGTAAAACTCCAGATTTGGTTTTAATATACCTACACTAATGACAATGTGAGGAGATCCACCACAGGAAGAAGTTTTCAAAGCATGTCTGTAAAACAGACACTTGGTGTGAAAAGGCCTTTAGGCTTGATCCAACTTATTAAACCTCAGAATATTAAAACATGATACATGTTGATTATAATAAAAATGTGTTTAAATATTGTGATATGTTGCAGTATCGCCCACCCCTATAATAACACCACTTGTCTCGCATTTGACACATTTGAACAGGATGCTGATCTCTAGAAATGCTCATCTTACAGCCCTTCACATTTACTGACTGTGATTTGAAGATAACTTGAGATGTCTCTCTCCTCTCCGCCTGCAGAAATCTGTGAACGTAGCTGTAGAAACGAAACAGCCTCTGAAGGTTGGGAGTGCAGTGACTCAGGCCATTTGAATCCACAGCTTTGCATGAGCTGGTTCACTTACATAAACATGACATCACTTCAGCCCCTGTGTTTCTTAGCATGTTTTGGTGCTGTAACTAGGTGGGCCACATCTCTCTCTCTGTCTCTCTCTCTCTCTCTTTCTTTTTCTTTCTTTTTCTGAATCATAGATTGAACTCCAGACTCCTTGCGTTCCCTCACACTTTTCATATGTCTGGCTATGAATTATTCAGCTCCGGATTATTTAATCCTATGGTTCCTTGTTCCTGAACCCCGTCCAGAGCAAGACTAATGCTAGCCTGCAGTGTAAGGATCACTACAAATGCCACCCCATCAGCACTCTGATCAGATGCATCAGCAAAATGGGCTTCCTAAAAAAGGCTCCAGTGCAGGAAGGCGCATCAGAAGACTTTAAATAACCACACCAGCACTAACACTGTTCCAGTGTCAGATAAACCCGCTACACTCTCTTTAGCCATACTGTATGGACACAGTCCAAAAACTATAACTAAAATAACACCCTTTTCATTTTTGAATGTTATTTGAAAACAGAACCTATAATTTACATTTTGTGATGAATAAACTATTTCCAAAAATGTAAAAGCTCCTTGCTTCAATTACGACTTGAAGTAAAGAATATCTTTTTTTTTTAATGGCAGTTTATGACTTAATTTAGTTTTTTTATGTTCAAAGAATGCATTTTGATTCAATACAATACAGTGTCTTCTTGATTTGAAATAGTAAAAACTACTTTAATGGAAGAGCATCTGCATCTTCTTTAATACCAGTGCCTGAACATTTTGACTCTTTGCCATGTGTGATTTTTACAGGTTGGGCGTTAAGCCTGTGTGTTGCGTGCAGCAGCTCCCTCTTGATCCTGGCTTTGCGTGTTTTTTGTGGCCAGCCTCTGTGCATTACACCCGCCCCCCTCCTCCCCAGATGCCTCAGTACAGCAGCACTGACTGTACAGCAGCACAAACCAGAGTGTCTGATCTGACTGTCATTGGACTGTTGTCCAAAACTGAGTAAAAATTTTAAGTAATATAAACCAGCTGAGTATACTAGAATGAGTTCTGCTAGAATGATCATACTAGAATGAGTTCCAGACTCTTCTAGTGTGCTATTCCTGTGCAGCCTCAGAGGTTTCAAATACAGAGGAGAACCTCAGGATGTTATGAACAAAAAATTAGACATTTTATGTCCAAAATAATTAATTAAAATTGTAAAATGAGCAAAAAAGCCTCAAGGGGGGAGTTCCTAATACTTGAAAGTGGGGATCAAATCTTAAGGCAGATATAAAAAAACAATATATAGAAAACAGATCATTACAGTGTATTATTTATTCATTTATGAACACAGCATTCTTAAGCTGTTAAAGCAATAATCTAGAACGACCCTCTCAATAAATAGTTTTTGAATACATATAACTTATTTTTTTAGGTATCAACAATTGTTAATTTTTCAAACTTTTGAACAGTAATGTACATTTTTACGTATACGATAGAAGTATTTTAAAAATGAAAGGATAAACAGCATGTTTAAAGTGATTATCTACATGTGGAGTAGGGGAATATGTGCAAATTAGATTTTTTTTGGTCAAATGATAGCTTTAGTGTAAGGGCTTTAAATGACGACCTGGGCGATTTTCTCAACAGAAAAGTTGTGTAAGTCTGGTTTCATGTCACTTGCGCACGTATACTTAAAAATAAAGTGAAATCTCAATCCCATTTGGGAAGATTCTGTTCTCTCAGAACGCCAGGGGGTGGGGGTTGTTGAATAATCACATAACTCTGTGCGTGTCTATCTGACCTTGCTGTGCGTTTGGTATGACCCCAAGTGCTTGGTTTTAATGGCGCATATCTCACATGTGAAAGGTCTGGGGGCATAAGCTGTGTGTCTAAAACAGCCTACAGGTCTACAGTAATGCGCTGAATGAGAACATCACTGCGGAACACTGCAATCTACTGAATAGCGTTCCCTAATGTTGTTCTTACGTAACTGTACACTAACCGCATCCTGAGCTCTCTCTGAAACTGGCACTGATGATTGTATAACGCCTGTCTTCTGTTGAGGTGTCAGACTCACTATGCTGTATCGTCTACCAACATGTCAGCTCGCTTCTCCTTGTCCTTTCAGGTGGCACTGAGGAGACGAGGGAGCAGGGAAACCTTCAAGGACAAGAAGTCTCTTACTCAGGTTTGTGTTTTAGACACCACACTTACTGTAATGTTAAGCAGAACTGTATCGTTTATTTTGACTCAAATATAATAAAAAAAAAAAGTAGCTAGGAGATACCATAGAGGAATCACACTGGAGTATGAAAAAAATTAAAACATGTATATAATCTTTACAAAAGGGGTTATACTCTGCAAAAAACAGAAATTGTGTAGAATTTGTCGAACAAATGCAACGTTTCTTCCTTGTTTTGCAACGCTAAAAATGTTAGTATCCTAAAATATGTTCGAATCTGGATTTGAACATTCAGATATTTTTGCAACTCACTAATATGTAAAACTGAATCACTTTCCTTAATAAATAAATGATTAAGTGAAATAATTGTGCAGAAATATCGAAAATATAGATAATCCTGAAGGATTCACAAGTGCAGAGCTGCTACCAACCAAACAAAATGTTTACAACCTGTTGGTGATACGCTTAAATTAAACGATTAAGGGTTACCACTGAGCTTTACATAAAAACAGAAAGTACTGCACTGACACCCCACTTTTCTCTGATCCTTCTCCACAGGAGGACAGCGCAGACCTCCGCTGTCAACTGCAGTTTGCTAAAGAGGAGTCGGCCCTGATGCGCAAGAAGATGGCCAAACTGGGCCGGGAGAAGGACGAGCTGGAGCAGGAGCTCCAGAAGTACAAGTCCGTGTATGGGGATGTGGACAGCCCCCTGCCCCTAGCTGAGGTGACAGGGGGTGGGCCACATAGCACACGGGAGGCTGAGCTGCGCCTGCGGCTCAGGCTAGTGGAGGAGGAGGCCAACATTCTAGGACGCAAGATCGTGGAGCTGGAGGTGGAGAACCGCGGGTTGCGAGCCGAGAACGAGGACCTGCGCTCGCAATATGAGCGCGATTGCTTCGGCCGCGAGCCCTTCTCCAGCGTGCCCACCTCTCCATACGGTGCTGACGGGGCGCTGGAGTCGGCCAGTGAGCTGCGACGCCACCTGCAGTTTGTGGAAGAGGAGGCTGAATTGCTGCGCCGCTCTATCTCCGAGATCGAGGACCATAACAGGCAGCTGACCACCGAGCTGAACCGCTTCAAGTTCGGGCCCGTGCCAGGTGATGGTGAGGCTGAGGGCGGAGGCACGTCGGGTTTCTTGAAGCCTGGTAATGGGAGCAGTGGGGGCAACAATGGGGTGATGGCCCCGACAAGTGGTGCTGGGCTCCTGCAGGAGGAGCTGAAAGCTGCTCGCATGCAGATAGACGAGCTGAGTGGGAAGGTGATGAAACTGCAGTATGAGAATCGTGTGCTAATCTCCAACGTACAGCGCTGCGACCTGGCGTCCCACCTGGGCCTGCGCTCCGGGAGCCCCAGGGACAGTGATGCCGAGAGCAGGGACACTGAGGATGACGAGGCAGGGCGGCTCCTCCTGCTCCACCCCAAACGGGAGGGTCCGGTGGGCGGCGAGAGCGATTCCGAGGACCCATTCGAGAAGACAGCCACCTCTGGGTTTGGGAGTGGTGGGAAAACATCAGACATCGGTGAGCTGGGAGGGGCAGAGCTTGCTCAGAGGAGGCGAGAAGATCGGGAGATGCTGGTTGGTATCAAAAGGGAAGCAGAAAGGCTGGGAAAAACGGTGGAGCGGCTCATCACGGACACAAATAGTCTGATCTTTGAGGGACGCCTGGTTGTGACAGGAGCCGACTCAGTCGTGGTAGGTAAAGATTAGTGATGCCCCATTCTGATACACTGATGGTTACCCTGTTAAACAGTTTGGGTATCAATCAGAAGTGACCTATGTACTATCAATACTGTTTCTAAGATACAGTCAGTCTAAAATGGGTAATTCAGTGGGTTCACTCCAAATCATTTCACTCCAAATCATGATCAACACTCACTTTGTGGTATTATTAATGAAACCGAATGCTCTACATATATTGATAAAGGATCACATGACAAATGATTACATTGCTGCATGTCAACAAAAAACCCCTCTTAACAAAGTGTGAAACATCCTCAGAATGAAAGCAATGTGATGGTAATGAAAGCAATTGTGTGTAAGTGTTTGTGTTTGTGTGACTGTGTGTGTGTGAGAGAGTGTGTGTGTCCCTATACTTGTCAACACAGTTTTCTATGACAGCTCTGTCCCAGTACTTTTGTCCACATTTGCCAGTTCGTGCAAAGATAGTAATGAAGAGACTCTGACGATACAGTGTTAAACACTGTAGTCTTGTAAAGTTACAGTGGCAGCAGCTAACAGTTACTTCATGAGATCACATGTTCCGTTAGTTGCTAACAGACGTAAACATCGATCACACTTCGATTATGCTTAAGATGGGAAGTTTCTGTAATGCGGCCCCAGGATTGTTACTGAATGTAGACCAGGATTGTTTTTTTCCATCCAGTCTGCTGGAGAAGATTACGAATTCAGGGGTGACGGAGACACGGCCGAACCCAAGCCCGACTCTCAGGTGCTGGATGCCATTAACTCCCGCATGCGGGCATTCCGGGCTGAACTCCACGCCTTTGTGGAGAAAGTGGACCACTTGGGCGAGGGTCTCAGAGAACGCACTGATGACCTTTCGCCTATGCCCAACCTCACTGAGTCCAGCAGCTTCCTGTCCACCATCACCTCCATGTCTCGCGACTCACCCATCGGAACTCTGGGAAGAGACCTGGTGGCGGACTTCCAGGTAGGTCATATTTCAGCATCTCTTCATCTCCTCCT
The DNA here is from genome assembly GCA_037577145.1 of Brachypetersius gabonensis. Classification (NCBI taxonomy): domain Eukaryota; kingdom Metazoa; phylum Chordata; class Actinopteri; order Characiformes; family Alestidae; genus Brachypetersius; species Brachypetersius gabonensis. The sequence continues at coordinate 30,760,587 of JBBJLR010000042.1, read as the reverse complement.
CAGCTTTGCAGTGTCTGCAGTCACATGCTACCTGATACACGATTTTGTCCACTGCTGCTTCCCTAGTCATGAGCCTGATATCCACCAGTGAGGATGACAAAGTAGTCACTATCTCTGTTTTAACTGAATTGTTCAGTTGAATGTAGGGATGGGCACGAGAAATTTGCATAAACCACTTATTTTACTGGTTAAAAACAACCTGAAATTTCCAAAGAGATTTTTTTACTGAAACCAAATAGTCTTCCAGGGCAAGAGCTGGTCTTATTAGAATTCACATCTGGATACATCTGGGTGTGGATTTATATACAGTCGTATGCAAAAGTTTAGGCTTCAAATATCAGGTTTTGTTGATTTATTTAGTGAAAAGAATTACGCTTCATCGTCAGAGAACATCCTCATGCACAGTTTAATTCACACTTACTGTTTATTTGTCGAAAACAATACGCGACCTGTGAAAAAGTAACCTTTATAAATGTCATTTATGTCACCTTTACATATGTTCAGTTCAGAAAATAAATCGAAAATGTGCACTAAAATTGAAAAAAACCCAGAATAAAGTTTTGTTCCTTGTTTGTTCCGTTTACTTAGTTACCTGTAGAAAATCAATAAAACATATTAATTAGCATGTATATTCAAACCCTCACATACGACTGTATATGGCATGTTTGAGCATGAGAGTCTTATACAGACGAACATCCCCCAGCGCAGTTCCTTTGTTTCTGTACGCCATTCATGGAATTAAGTTTGGCACAGATCACATGCTTTCTACTGTTTTTACTTCAAACATGGAGAAAACCTGCTGTTTTACCTATTCAGTAAAAACATTAGCCTTAGTCCATTTTTAAAGTATGGAGTATTCTAGGATTTAGCACATTGGTCAAAATGATCTGTAGAAACATATTTTGCTTTATTAACTATTTTGTCTGATATCACCTAGAAAGAATAACTTTAATATGAAAGTCTTTTTTTAATGTAGTGTGCCATGGGTCCAACACTGTAACTTAAAAAAGTACATTTTCAGGGTGTCTTAATATTTTGATATTTTACTTCCACCAATAGATTAGTACAATTTTTTTTTTTTTCATTCTGTTGATTTACCTCAATTTAGTTGAATGCAAAATTTTAAGGACACAGTTAAAATGATAAGATGACAAACATATAATTGCCAGAGCCAGTTGGGCATTGTGGTGGCCATTGTACCTCCACCATGATTCACACTTGTCCAGATAACACACACACACACACACACACACACCCACACACACACACACCCACACACACACACACACACACCCACACCCAAATACCTCTTCATCCCCCCCC
>JBBJLR010000042.1:30728567-30747245 GCA_037577145.1 Brachypetersius gabonensis | reverse complement strand
TGTGTATGTGTGTGTGTGTGTGTGTGTGTGTGTGTGTGTGTGTGTGTGTGTGTGTGTGTGTGTGTGTGTGTGTGATGTAAAATAAATTTAAATATATATATATCTATAAAACAATATGTATATATGTGAATGAATTTATCATTAAAAAGACGCTTGAAATGTAATACATTCTTTGTCACATTTATGACATGTAAACTGACAACACACTTGCTGTAACTGATCCTGTGTTTTATCATTTCTGTAACTCTCATTTTCACTTCTCTCCCTCAGGTATCAAAGCTGGCGAGACCACGCCAGACAAGCTGTTCACGCTAACAGAGGTTGAATGCCTTGGTGCTTGTGTTAATGCCCCGATGGTCCAGATCAACGACAACTATTATGTAAGTACAGCTCCTTAGACCTTGATATTTCTCAATGCTTGGAGTACTTATCACAATGTAGTTTAGTATTTTTGGTTTTAAGTATTACCGGATCTACATAGAACCGAAATCTGTGTAGTTTGAATTTAGAGAAGCAGAATGATGTTGAAATCATTGATATTGGCAGAGACAAAAAAAAATGATCGGCATTAAAGTTATTGGATTAAAGATTTGACTGTTTTTTTTTTAATTATATTAAATGCCATTTGACTACTCCTTAAGATCAGCTTGTTATTCATTTTACTGCTTTCATAAACCTCTTACTAAATGTAATGCTAATCCAGGTATATTACATGTTTATGTATTGGCAGACATGTACTAGGAAAAATCTTGGATATCAACATTGACCCTCAATTTCCATGTCTGTGCATGTTTATATAAATCTGTATTTTTTATAAGCATGCATATAGTTATTCAGGTTTCTGGAAATATAGATGATACTCAGGTTGTACCCAGAAAGGAAATTAATTTAATCACGACAGTTTATGATAACAAAAGACTATTGTTATGCTGCCACACCTTAATTAAATTTTAAAAGGCGTTGTGGATTGAGCTCCTGCAGACTCGTGCCCAGCAAGTTTACCAGCAACAGTCAGAGCAAGTCAAAGTGATGGGAGCAAATAAAAATGATACACTGCTACCTTCGGTAGCAAACTATTTTCTGTAAGAGTTTGAGTCTCTCAGATCATGTTTGGTGGTATGTTCACCTACTCTTCATTGCTTAGAGGTCTTCTGCTTTCTGCGCAGCTCTCTTAAGGTCTTGTCAAGTCTGGACTGGTCGTTTCAAAACCTTGTTTTTCTTCTTCTTCAGCCATTCAGTTATACACTTGCTGGTGTGCTTATATTATTGTCTTGTTGCACAGGCTTCATACAGAGGGTCTTGTTTGTCCCCAGAATGCTTTGATATAAAGAAGAATAGACTAAGTGTCAGGAAGCTACAAAACCAACACAAATCATGACCCCTGCACTGTGCTTGGTGGATGATGGTTGATGTTGCTTGTTCTTTTTAGAAAAAAGTGGCTTACCTATTATAAAGACCTTATCAATCCTTTTGTTGTTTCATGAACTTCAACATAACTTGGGTCCTTGGATCTGAGCTCTTGTTTATTTTTTGGTAATTTATCTGGTGAGCAGTGGTGTGACGAGCGTTTTTTGCTAGGATGACCTCTCATGGGAAGACTGACGGCTCTCCTGGATGTTCTCTTTTCCTTAATTCTTCTTCTTCTTCTTAATTATTCATTTTTATTGCTTAGAAATGAGCATATAGCTGCTCCTAGACTGATGAGTAGAAACAGTTGTTTCTTTGAAATCTTTGCTGATGTTCTTTCCTCATCAGGAAGTTCAAACAAACTTGAATCATCCAAACAGCCAGAACTTGATCAGTGAATCAAGTGCATTTTATTAGAGGGTCTCGCAGATAACCTTGTTAAGAGATATGGAAGCTGGGTGTACTTTCTGGGTATACATGCAACATCTTGCATGTATCGCTGTCATTAGATGATTGTGAAAATATGTTTTTGGCCAAAATGTCCTGAAACAGTGTCTTTGGCGTTTTTGCAACCATTTTGTGTAATAGCTTTCTGTCAGGTAGTTTTTTAGAGGCATTTAACATTTCACACATTTGGTTCCCATCACCTCTACTGTAAACATTTCTGACTCAGTATGTTTCCTTAGAATATTTCGCATCAAACCACTTTGAGCGACTATCAACAATGTTATTCATGTAATTAAGCAGAATTTTTGAACTGGGTGGAAATTCCCCTTCACATGTAAGAAATGTATGTGATACTATTGCAAATATGTGTGTAACAATGTCAGGGATTATATGTAGCATATCTAACAGATTATTCAGTTGTTATAAGGCCATGTGCAAGTAAGAATTTTATTACAACACTGGAGTATTAATCCCTCTAATGATCTTCCACAATGCACCTCAAACTGTTGGCATGAATAGGTGGTGTGAGAAGCCCTTCTTTCTTGCTATGATTGGCCAGTTGATAATCAGATAACAAGTGAATGAAATGTTTTCAGCCCTGAAAGTGCTTTGCCAAAAATATGATTTAAAAAATTTGGTATGCCTTTTGATAGTATTCATTTAAACCAGGCAGGTGGGGTAGGAACTTGGGGGAGGTGGGGCACCATTAAAACATCCTTTTAGCTACAGTAAGCAGGAAATGCACTGTACACTCAAAACCCTTTAACGCTGCAAATGGATTCAATCTCCAGACTATAATGAACAGACGAAGTATTCATGAGCTTAATAGTCATGAAACGATTGTAATAGTGTAATTACTTTTGCTCATAAAATGCCTGGTGAAGGCACAAATGTTCTGAGTGGTGAGTTCCAGTTTGGTACCGCTTTTCTGGCAGCCGTATTCGTTTACAAAGGTTGTCCTGGTTATTCAACTAATGCCTGTGTTTCTTTCTTGAATTAACACACTTAAATTTTGAAATTTTGCACCTCTGAAGGAGCTACACAGACGAGGGGTGATCTGAACTCAGTAGGGTCTGAAATCACCAACCTAACTAAATAATCCTCATGAAACAGTGAGTCAGAGAAGCGACGAACTTGTAGGGTAAATCCCTCTTGCATGACAGAGGTGGTAATGAGCTGCTTAGGCAATGATGCAATTAAATGTGACCTCACATTTAAATGGAAAGTCAGTCACTTGCTGGGCCTTAGCAGCTAAAAATGGGTGAGCGGGTTCTACTCCTACGGTTAATCATCAACTCTGCTTCGAGGTTGATGGTGGGAGTTGCTGTTTGCCACCCATCTGAAATTGGCCTCGCAGTTTGTAGTCGTGTAGAGCACGTCGTCAAAGGAAAGTTTCACTTAAATCCTCCTTATGATTACATTTCTTGCCATTTCCACAATTTCTGAGCAGTCCTCTAGGTCTTGTGTAACCGCACCGACTGGGAACCAAAGGCATATTTTTTTAATTGGCAAATCTTGGCTTTTAAGGTTCAGTTATCTCTAAAGGAATGCGGACAAAAAAGCAGTGCAGCTGTTTTAGGCTTAAGGTCTGGTCAGCGACTCATCTCTCCTACTGACTTGGTTTTACGGTCATAAACGGTGGGAATTTACCCATTTAAGTTGCTATTCCAAGAACCCTGAGTGGTCCTGTTTCAAATGGTTTAGAAAGAAATCAAACGTTTACGAGTATGTTTACCACTGGTGCCTACATTTGAAAGTGAAAGTGACAATCTGGTCATACGTAAACACACCACAGCACACGGTGTGAACAGCACAAAATACTTCCTCTGCATTTAACCCATTCACCAAGTGAAGCAGGGGGCAGCTACGCAGTGTGTGGGGACGGTACCTTGCTCAGGGTACCTCAGAGGTGCCTAGCGGTCTTGGGAATCGAACCCAGACTTTCTGATCACGGGGCAAATGCCTTAACCACTAGGCCACCAGCTGCCCCCATTTCTTAAAAGTGATAATTATGCATGACAGTCTTAAGAATTTTTTTATTTTTATTTTAAATGGTTCTATTTTAAGAGGGGTTTTCTCTTTGTTTGGCATTGCAGGAAGACCTAAAGCCTTCAGATATTGAGCAGATCCTTGATGAACTGAAGGCAGGGAGAGTCCCCACACCTGGGCCCAGGTATGAAGGTCTTTCCCTCCAGTGCAGTTCTTGATGTTGCTGACTAATAACTAGAAAGATCATTACTTTTGTTTTGTGTGATGTTTTCCATCATGAGGGAGGGAGGGAGACAGAGAACTGCTGCAAATGAAACAATCACTTGGTTTCTCGATGTATTGCAGATCAAATTAAGTACAGGCAATTCCTGCCTATTATTGATATTAAGGCTAAAGTGCGTTTAATGGACTGCATGTCCACTCTTTCTCAATATGTCTTTGCAGCACTGTTGTTTCTGATGCACTCTAGACATCCGATAAAATGTCACTTTTAAAAGTTGCAGTTGCTACCTTCTATATGGCTATATTAACTGATATGTTAGCATATGATCATAATGGCCCTTGTCAGTTATATCCATTGGTGTCGTCCAAGTTTGTAATGGTAGATAAAAACAAACACTTCAGTAACCACACAGTTACATCTCACTTTACAGTCATGCTGTAACTTCACTTCAAATTTAACAAAGTTACTTTTATATTTAATTTTGAATTCATTATTTATGAGGCACATTTAGTTCCAGTCTACAGTGTCAATTAAATAGCTGTTAGTAGCTAATGTAAACACCGCGGCACACGAGGGACATTGAAGAAGTTTCCGCGCTCTGATACTTGCATTAGAAATGGCAAAGGTTAGAAGAGCAGGAATAGGAATTGGAATTAATGATAAATAGAGATAAAGTATGGAAACAGAATCCATCATATCTAGTCCATTCTAATGTTTATAGGACCTTTATAGAACACTTTTAAGGTCTGTTTTCAATTCTTCAACCACCTGACAAGAGAACGGGTGTGTTTTTATTTTTTTTATTTTTTTTTTTCTTAGTGTTTTTGTTCCACAGTAGTAATGGGATGAATGAGTTTTGGTGGGTGTATATAAATGCTAGTGGTTTTCCTAGTGGGTACAGGGCGTATACTTGCATAATTTGCAGAATACACAACTGATCCTATCTGAATGTATAACAGAGTGCACTGTGGTTATTGTAAGCAATTTTCTGCCCAGACTGACGACAAAAATATATCTTTGAGCATCTCTAAATATGGTGACATGATGGTTACCATTAGTGCTGTTTAATTCTTGTTCTTGTAAAGTTTAACTTCTGTTCAGGCTCACAGCCCAGTCCCTTTCAGTGTGGCCCAGAAGAAACCATATTTGTGTACTTTCCCATTTATTGACATCTGTATCATATGACATGTTTTTATTCACAGCTTGATTACGTAATAACTACCTACATGAATATTTATGTTGTGAAACTTCCATGCTACTTCTTACACATCTATTTTTTTTCCCCTGTATGTCCAGGAACGGTCGTTTCTCATGTGAACCCGCTGGAGGTCTGACCTCCCTGACTGAACCTCCCCCTGGACCTGGTTTTGGGGTCAGGCCTGACTTATAACTGCCTCTGAGAGACCAGCCTCAGCACAGGCCTGCATCTAACTTAAACTTGAGTCCTTTCAAATGTCACAATCATCTGTGAGTGTAAATAAAATGTTAATTGTACCTAAAAGAGTAGTGTGCTCTTTTATACATGTCAATTTGTTTGCACATTCGAACGGGCAAATCTGGTGCAGAATAATAAGGAAAAAAATTCCCATTTAGAAAGCTGAATGCAAAAACATGTATAATGTTTGTGTTGTGTATTAGGACTCCTAGATCTAATCTGTGTGTGCAGGCAGTTGCAGGTCTCATAAAAAATGACCGAACTGAGGAATGCACACGGAGGAATACTGTAAGCAGCAGAAGCAGAATTGCACGGCAGCAGTCTGGTCAGAAGCAACTAGAACAACTCCTCAAAAGCATCTGACGCATGGAATAAATTTGCTGAGGTGTAGCCACATGAAAGGCGACAGCTCAGCTGAAAAGCGTACAAGCTTGATTTTTTCCCCCTGTCGACGTGGCTTGGCTACATGATTTTTAGATCACTGACGGAGCTGAGAGACTCAGGATTCTAATTCATGCCTCAGTTTTCACATCTCGGACTCCTCGTCCTTCCAGGACAGCATTAATGTTAAATACTTACAGGGCCAAAGTAGCTGTACAGATACACCCCTGCTTCCATTATAGTGCTCCACAGTAGTGTTCACTGCCACATATTTCAGACCTCTTCTGGCTCGTCTAGCCACTGCCCATCCCCCCTCTCTCCACAACACCAATGTTCTCTGTCGGTGCGACGTCCGATTCAACACAGTCTGAATCACCAATCCTAGCTGTGTCATTTTTGGCATAAAACGGAACATTATTAATCCTGAGGACGATTCTTGCATCTTTAGCATGCTCAGTGCAACAAGAAAGAACGTATGACAATAGTGCAACACTGGCATGAACATTAATGTAACAACACTATCACTGACATTGACGCAATGCTCATGTAAATTTTACGGGACAGGGACAACGGCTAATCCTTAATAGATTAAACCTTAATGACCCAATAAACTACCACACTTATGTATGTTTGCTATGTTTATATTGGAACACTGTCGTTCCTCCTGCGAACAGCAATCATATAGTCTCCTATATTGCATTATGGATTTTATTATATTAGTAATTCTGCTTCTATGTTTTCACTGATCACGTTGCTACTGTAACAAGTAAGTTTCCCACCTGTGGGACTAATAAAGGATTATCTTCTCATTTGTGGATCAGTGAGCCGCACATACGGAGGTCCTGTTCACCCAAACGAATCGGTTCGGCTGAATCGAACACAACTGGTCTTTGCGATTCTGGGCTCGTTCTGCAACATAATGGGCGCCACTGCGCAGGCGCGACAAAAATAATGTAAAAATAACCACTGCGCCACAAACAAGCGCGGCAAAGTACACGGCGGACGAGAGGCTGTGGCTCTAACGGGGCTAAAAAGAGTCACAAAAGAGTAGGAAATGAAAAAAAGAGTCATATTTACTCCACTCTTCAGGAAAGACCCTCTCAGACATTTTATTTCGAGAACCTTCCTCCAGCGGCTGCGGCGGCGGACCGAGGGGATGACGTCACGTCCCACCTCACCCAGGGCGGGCTCGTCTTTTATTTATTTGTTTTAAACGTAACAAACACTACAGAAGGAAAGCGTGTCGCGTCGGAAACAGAGGCAGGACAGACTGTAGTTCGTTATTAAGTAACAGGCTAAGACTGAAAGCGCCGAAAGTTTAAGATAAAATCGAAAAGAAGAGACGCGGTCCTACCGCGGGCAGCAGCAAAGAGGAGCCTTTTAAACCCGGGCGGGCTGGAGAGGGTCACGTGACTGAACTCGACCCAATCAGTGAGGAGCTCCTCTTGTTTTTGCTAAGGCTTTTCTTAGTGACTGTGTGTGTGAGAAAGAAAGAAAGAAAGATAGAAAGAAAGAGAGAGAGAGACAGAGAGATAGAAATTGTGAGACACCCGCACAGAGAGAGAGAGAGAGGCCCAGACAGTGCGTGCGTGCGTGCGTGCGTGCGTGCGTGTGAGTGAGTGAGTGAGAGAGAGAGACAGACACACACACACACACACTGGGGATGTTTTCAAATAGCAGTCGTAAGCTGGATACGGACGTTACGCAGTTGCAGGGTTTAAACGCTCGTTTTTGAACGTTTATCCGCGTCAGTTTCACGGTTTCTCAGCGTTTGGACACGGACTCGAACGGCTGAAACAGCGTCCATACGGTAAGTTTAAATAAATATCACTAATATTGTTTTTTTTAGGTTGCAGGAGAAAACGAGGCAGCTGAGGGCTAACCATGGCGAGCTAGCTAGCTAACTCTACCGTGGATAGAAACGGCTCTCTTTCCGCTCGTAGCTGTAAAAATGGCTCGAAGTAAGGTTTTTGTGCCTCGTACTTGTTTGTGTTCGTTTCTGAGCATTGCACTGACCTATTTGCTCGTTTAAAGGTTGAACTACTCTTTTACGACGACATACAGCCCAAACAACTCAAGGCTGCTCTTTTTTTTTTTTTTTTTTTTTTTTTTAAAGTCAGATCTTGAATTAAATTGAAAATTGAAAATAACTGGAGAATTTGAAAATGTGACTTCAAAAAGAGGACCCTTTTCGTATTTTTGGGAGGTTTGCCAAAGAGAAAGGACCAAATATTGGACCAGAAAGCCACAAAAAAGCCAGTTGCATCTTTACATCAGAATCTTTTCCAAAGCCAATTGCACCTTAAAGCTGCAAATGATCAACTGTGTCTTTGCAGAAAAGTCCTAATGTTAATTATCTGTGGTTGTGAATACTTTTCCCTCTACACTTTCCTTTCCAACTTACCTTTGTGTTAGATGCATTCCTTTTTTTGTGAAAAGACAAAAAGTGTGTGTAAAGTTGGTATATTCTTGAAGTGTTTCAGGACTTGGAGAGAATGGGAGTGTGCTGCTAGTGCAGAAGGGGGACTGAATCTCCAGAGCTACTGTGGGCTTTTGTCTGTGTCTGTGTGTGTGTGTGTGTGTGTAGGGGTGGCGCAGTCTGCAACACAGACAAGACCCCTCCGTGTGCTCTTATTTGGGTGTTTTTGTACACCTTTTTACATTTGCACAAAGTGCAAATTGCACAGCCATCTATTACATGCATCTGTTATTTTGTTTAATAACCATCCAGAGACTGGAATCACAATCTAAATGCATTTCTTTGACAGTGGTCTGTACAGATATATAAAGCATACCTACCATGGGTGGATTGTTCTTTCTTGAAAGAATATATTTTCTTTTCTTAGTATTGTTTTCGTTTGCATCTGGCTTTGTGTAATAACTATACAGAGACCCGAAGCACAATCTGAATGCATTTTTTGATAGTTGGCTGACCAGATATACAAGCATACTCAACCTGGATAGGTTATTTTTTATGTCCTCTTTCTTTAAAGTACCATTTTTCCTTACTGTTATTATTATGTTGGTGCACCAAACATGTGCATCTAGCTTGCCATGAGCAAAACAGACACACTGCCTCATCAGCTCAGCAATTTGGGGGGTGTGTGTTGCCACAAAGCTTTCTCCACGGTGTGACCGACGGTCCGTCCTTTTGTCTAAAGGACGATATCAAGGCGTCTTCAGCTGCTTTCAGCGCACCATGCCTTTGCCTTGATGCCTGCATTTTCTCATATTCCTTCACTGTGTTGTGTTTTTGAGGACATACATGCTACTACATTGTTTACTAGTACTACATTGACACCCATCAGGCTTAGACAGACAGTACGAGGCACCAATTACATGCACAAGCTGCAGAAGTCAGACCTGATGTTGGTGCCTTTTAACATGACAGTATACAAAAACTACCTGCATCAGAAATGGCAGGTCATTATTTTTTGTGTGTCTTATTTTGAGCTAATTTAAAATCAAACCATAGGAAATAGGACTGATTTATGGACGTCTTAGTCAGAACATTGTCATTCAGGCGACTCAAAAGGTTTAAGGTTTTTAGTAAGGCCTTCAGGTTTCTTATCGTTTTGTTTCGTCCCCTTTGTTTTTTAATCGATTCGAATGAACTTAATTTGTGTGTGCTTATTTAATTGTATATAATTTAAGTCTACATTGTTGCAGCTGTTTAGTTTGTGAAAATATTCGCCGCTTTTAATGTTGTCAGGACTGTCTCAGTATTTCAGCTTTGACCCTTTGTATGTTTTGGGCAAAATATTTGACTTTGACTTGATGTGAATTATTTTTTTTTTATATAACCCAAAGTAAATCTCTACGCCCACTCTAGACTTTTGCTCACACACTTGCAAAATGACATATTAGGGATTATCCAAATATCCCACTTTTCCACTGGGCCACTGGCCAACAAGAGCTTGTGGTTCCTGTTGTTTTTCCACTGACCCTTTTTTCAGGCATTTGGCCACATATCCAAGCCCTCGAAACTAGAACTCATGCAGTTTTCCCCATTTTCAAGAAGGAGAAAGCAGAAAAGCTAACGTGTTTGTTGTCGTCAGTATTTCCAGTGCTGAATTGCAGTTAAATTGCTCATCGTCCTTATGGTTTGTTTACATTAGATAAATGACGGGGGTGGGGCGTGGAGGTCTCGCATGGTCTAAGTTGGCAAGACCAGTGCAACTTTTAGCAAAACAGAAGAAGGAAAATAGGACTTCGTGTAAACATTGGATAAATACCTAGATACACTGATAAATTGCTTTTTAGGTTGTGCTACTGCATAGTGCACTTTCTCTTCAAGTTATCTGCCGTAACCTTTGCATTAACTTACGTGTTTCCATTCTCTGTCACTAAAACAAAAAACAACAAATTGTCAGGGAAAACATAATTAGAAGGCATTTGTTTATGTTGGCTATCATGATGCTGTCTGCAACAGGCCTATATCTTGCCATTCATAATATTTAAAGGCTGTTTATTTGCTATGATATGCATCGTAGACTGGCTTTGAAAAGCCTTACTCAATCAGGAATAGCTTAGAATCAGTTCTACAGGATGTTGCCCACACAGTGGATTTGCCATAAAACAAACCATATTAGTATCCAAGATTATTGTGTTCATTCTTTTCCAATGCTGAAAGCTCTTCAGTTAAGTGCAATACTTTCATATTCTTTAGGCATTTTTACAGTACCTGTTCAGGCAAAAACACTGTTTCTTTGATTAAACCTTACACTTACAGGCAGCAGGTTTACTAGGCATACAGTGAAGGGACATAAGATTTGAGACACTATTTAATATACGTTTGGTGCATTTCAGATTTACACACAATGTGTTTTGGTATTTAACCATGGGTTTGAACAACATAGTATACATTCATCAAAATAAACGCATTATAAAAATAAAATTGATGGCTGAAAATGATTCAGACAGTATTTAGAAATATATATGTAAAGGTAAAAAAAAAAAATACATTTTAGTGAGGAAAGGTACAAAGACTCTGTCAGTAAGACTGGTTTGATTATATTCGACTGGAAAGTTGGTTTCTCTCAGACTAATGATAAGGAAGGTAAGAGAGTAGCCAACGAGCACTTGAACATTTTCAGAATGACCTGAACACCGCAGGAGCAACAGTTACAAAGAGAACCATATGTAGTGAACCGCATCGCAGTCATCTCCACAAAACTCCTGCTAAAGAAGGAGCACATTGATAATTACGAGAGCATTTAAACTAATTTGGAATGGTGTACTCTGGTCAGACAAAACAGGGAACTGTTTGGCTGTAATTCATCATATTTGGATTTAAATGGAACACCAAACCCACAGTGAAGTATTAAGGTGAGGACACCATGATATGAGTGTACTTCCTTTCACTAGAGTGGGGCATTACATTTCATCAAAAAGAAATTGTCTTCCTGGACAAGTAATGAGAAAAAGAGACATTTCAACAAGAACACTCCCAAACATGCAGCCAAATAACTCAAGGCTGATTTTCCAAAAAAAAAAGAAGAATCAAATTCGCTTGCCAGGTCTAGCCAATCTCCTGACGTGAATTCTATTGAAAATGAATGGAGAATTAGAAGTTGTAAGGTCAACAGAGGGACCTTTTGTGTTCTCAGAGAATTGCAGAAGATTTGCCAAAGAGAATTTGCCAAAAAGTTGGACCACAACGGCAGAAAAAGCCGGTTGCATCTTGCCGTAGGCATCTAGAAGCTGTAATTGCCAACAGTGGCTTTGCAGAAAAGTCCTAATGTTATTAATTTGTGGTGTCTGAATACTTTCCCTGAATACTGAATACTTTAATTTGTAACTTACCTTTGTGTATGCTTATGAATACCTTCTTTGTGTGTGGGTGTGTGTGGGAATATTCACTTGAAGTGTATTAAATAAAAACAAGAATACTCATTTCTTCTGAGAATAGTGAATCATTTTGTACCCGGATAGACGGCAGTATTTCTGCAGTATGTCTTATTATTAAGTAGGGCACATCATATTGAGATAATAATCATGTCAGTACCATGTTAGTAAAATAAATCTAAAATGGTATTATACCATAATTTTACAATAAATAAATAGTCCATTTACATCTATATGACTGATGTACTGATTTACTTGTTTTTAACACTGATGTTATAAACATATCAAATTACAGCTGCACCAACTAGCATGTCACAGATCGTTGCATGCACAACATCTGTTTTTTTGTTTTTCCCCCCACTGCTCATGTCTGATTTACGGTTGTAAACATGGTGGTATTCATATGGTTTCATCGAGCCTAGGTCTGCGTCGTTGGGTAGCGAGCATAAGCATTTCCATGGTGCTCGTCATGTGAGCAGGGGCTGTTCGCATGGTGAGGAGAGAGAAACAGGCATGCGTAAGAGCACACTGACTCACCCTCTTACCCATTAGACATTGCCCTTTGTGCTCAGAACCATTCCCGTGAGAGACCTCTTGCTCCGCTCCATATTCGCCCTGGATGCCATTTTTTATTTTTCCCTCGCTCCTGCTTATTTCCATGTTTTTGAGACGTGAAGGTGCAGGCAGGATTTGGAGCATTTTAATTTGAAATGGAGCCAGTGTGATGCGTACAACTGCTGTAACTGATTGACTTACTAGCACATTGCAGTAAAACAGTTAGTTTTTTAAAGGTTAGCACCATTCAGATGGCAGAAGTGTATAAAATGCAGCATGCGGATGTTTTAGCGGGAGGAGAATGTTTTTATATTTCATATTTCAAATAATAAAATGCAACATCAGGAGAGTAATCTGTACATTGTAACGTATAGGGCTGAAACGATTATTCGAGTAACTCGTATAATTCGATTACAAAAAACGATCAAGGCAAATTCTTTGCCTCGAGGCCTCGTTTAATTCCACCTGCCGGGGGGGCGTGTGACCCGGGGAACATGGGAACTTGCTATTTTTGCTGCAGGGAGTCGGGTTTTTTTGTACCAAAGAAGAGCACACAGCTCCGAGCAGGAGATATGAAGTAAAGCCCTGCGCAGGACTATTTTTTTAATCACGCTCCCGCGGAATTTCTGACGATTCCCGCCCACTCCCACACAAATAATTTTTTTAAAGTTAAAAAACAATCAATGTTCTGTTATTGTAAGTTAGTGGCGCACACTGGCACTTTCACACTGGCTGTGAAGAATGAAGAGAGCCACAAAAAGCAGCTCGAGAAATAAATTTTTAATCCGTATTTAAACTGTAAACAAGTTTTGACAATTTAATGCTAAAAAAATATAATCAATAAATAATAATTAATTCAACTTGATCAGCAACATTTAAATTCAGGAGCACAATAATAATAATAATAATAATATAATTATAAAATAGTTAAATATCATTTTACAAACAAATCTTAAAGTGCATACAGACAGAGAAAATGATAAAATAAATAAATAACAGGATGTTTTTGTTTTCTTTACTGTTAATAAGGATACAATGCACATCATAAATGTTTCGCAGAACGGTTGATTAAATGGGCTTAGTTCTGGAGCCAATAAGCCAAAGGTTTTAAGATCTAATAAAAGAGATTGAATAAAAACCCTTTTTTGTGAGGAATAACAGCCAATTGTTGCTCATTTTAAGAGACCTTTCATGTTGCATAACCCACTATTGATTTAGTTGTTTAAAATTTTATCCGATTAATCGAAGGGAAAAATCGACAGAGTACTCGATTAAAAAATTATTCGATAGCTGCAGCCCTAGTAACGTATCTTTTTGTATGAAGAGATAAGAGGTATTTATCACAAACCAAAAGCCCATGCACTCTCCTTGTAGCTCCACGCCAGAGCTATCCGTTATATAATTAACACTTTTTGTGTTTCTAATATTTCAGTGATTTCAATTAATCAAATTCTTAATTGTCTGTACAATTTTTTATAAAAGGTATATTGAGTGGAACAATTGTTTGTCGTCCTTAAAAATTGAAATGTGAAAATATTTGTCCTTGTAGCATGAGTTGTAGCAACTCAAGACTGAGTTGTTGTAGCATATTTTTTAAAACATGAAAACCTCTACCTAAGTTTAAAGGTAATTCAAAAACTATGAAAGTTTCTTCATTAATATGTACAGAAGGATTTGAAAGAACAGAACTCCGATCGGAACAGTCTCGGATCATGTTCTTCTAGCCGTTGGAACAGAGAGCAACTTGTTTTACTTAATTCTTCAGAAAACTGAGGAAATAAGAAGTTGTTTGTGTGCAAAGTATGGACCAGCCTGCATCCGTTTAGTGTTTGTGTTTAGTGTTTTAAACAAGTTCTCTACATCTTTACTTCAGCCCTAAAAGAGAGATGCTAATGGTTTTCTCATCTTCTGTGTGACACTGGATGTCATTTGAATGTTCTTTTCTGCGACCTCCTTGTAAAATAACATAGTTTCTTGGGAAAACCCCACTAAATATATCTGGTTTCTTTCGTCACCCCTGAAAGGTCAGCTTCTTGAGCCTGTTTATAAGATGACAGGATGGTGTGTAGGCCCTTACTCGCACCGTAGTCAGCTGATGTGGTGAGCCGTCTATGGCTGTGGCGTTTGCTACCCATCAAATTGGTCTGAATGTGCCTTTAGTTATTGCTTAGTAATGAAGAGAAATTCATAAACGACTTATAAAACATGCACTAAGCTGTGATCAGTACATAAGTGTAATCATGTCCTGTTACAACGTGTAATGACTCAAGCCTATGGTCTTATGGCTGCAATTCCCAATTGCTTGATGGTTTGTTTTACCAGAAATATATTAACTACAATGATTGTGACCGTGATGAAGACTGCAGTAATAATTGGAATAGGAGATGGGAGATAATTTACAATAATTGGACTTGTTATTGATTGGTTGCTGTTGTTTATTAGGATTGTTTATTAGTGTGTTGCTGCTCAAGAGTAACATGAACGTTTTGTTGTCTTTGTTGTTTTAGCCAGTTTGTTTTACCTCGTCCTCAGTTGACAAAACTTAATTTCTGTAGCAATGTTGTTTGCTTCTTTAGCAAGTAGTTGCGCATTATGTGAGAGTATGAAATAAATCTTTTCTATGTTCAGTGATAGCTAGATCTTTAGCTTCATGCTGCTAGTAGATGGGGGGGGGGGAGAGCTTGCATTTTATTTGGATACTCAACTTCCATCTGTTTTTCCTTACATTGTTGCGGACCCCGACAAGTCTTTGGAACTAGAACTGTGTGGAATATCTTCGGTCCTGATATTTTGTAAGTTAGGCAGCTTTATGTTCATGTGTAAGATGTCTACAGGCTTCTCAAACGCAACATTGCATGATCGGTTGAGGTGATACATTAGTTTTAACCTGAAATAGCTTTCACTTGGACTACTTTCCAAAATAATGTGCAGGGAAGCACAAAATAATTTTAGATTTTGTTGTAATTGCAGCAGTGTAAATGTGTGCCTTCTAAAATGCCTGGCAAACTGTTTAAGGCAAACTGGTTTCACAGAGGATGTGAAATCGAAAGTCTTCATAATGGCTTAAAGCCTGTGTGTGTGTGTGTGTTTGTGTGAGAGCAGTTAAACAGTGAAGTATGTGAACCAACCCTCCATGCACGCACGCTCTGTGTGCGTGTGTGTGTGTGTGTGTGTGTGTGTGTGTGTGTGTGCGCGGGTATGTGTGGGGAGGGTGGAGCCTGCTGATTGCACAATGTACTGGGCTGGCTGTTGTTGTCCATAGCTCTTTTTTTTTCTTTGGTTGTAACGGCTGCTGTCTGTTCTGAATTGGTTGGCAACCATGTGCTCCGCACTGAGCGGCAGCGCCACTCATGAACTGCCCATGACCTGAGCCTGTTTTTGTTTTCAGCAGCTGACTGTTAAACGTGAGCTTCACTGCTAACGAGTAGCATTACTGGCTCTTTATAAATTGTTGATTTACAAGACAACATGAGTCTCGTAAATATACACGCATTACATTTATTATAACTCAAGATTGAATTTAAAACCGTTTAAAAATTAGAATACAATCACAGTTTTAAACAACTCATTGTGTACTGAGGTAAATAATATGTAAATGCTGTTAGTTTCAAAATGTAGAATTTACTCCCCAGTCTATACAATTCATGATTTACAAGACAACATGAGTCTCGTAAATATACACACATTACATTTATTATAACTCAAGATTGAATTTAAAACCGTTTGGTTATGACATGGTTTTAAAATTCTGAATATATGCTCTCACATTTGTTTTTTTTTGTCTAAAATGATGAGTATATTTTATCAATAATTGTATTTATGATTTTATGTAAATGGTGAATTTACTGATGGATCTGTCTCAGCGTTTGTTGTTGCACAGAATTCAAACAAATTTTGGATCAGCCATTTTGAAAAACTATCTTTTATAAAATAGTAAAGGTCTTTCAGCAATGCTTGAATTATCTTTTCATAGTAGTTGTCAATTTCCTTTTCCATATCCACCTTAAAATTAGAATGTAATCACAGTTTTAAACAACTCATTGTGTACTGAAGTAAATAATATGTAAATGCTGTTCGTTTCAAAATGTAGAATTTACTCCCCAGTCTATACAATTCATATATGGAAACTAAGCAGCAACAGCAGACTATTTTGAATTCTTTGGACTTATGTAATCACAAAACAACATGCATATACCTGCCAATGCAGCTTACTGCAGTGTAGCCCCGCCCCCCTCATTCACGACAATTATACATTATTACATTTATTATTACTCAACACTGAACAGCAAACCCCTTGGTTGTGACATTGTTTTAATTCTGAAATGGTTTAATGTAAAAAAAAAAAACAGCACTGCTCCTGTATATGCGCACATGTATTTGTTTTTGTCTAAAATGATAATGGGTGTATTATATTTAAGTATGTTTACGACATCTGTTATTTGTTTTTGCATGCCCAAAATTCAAAACATAATTTGGATCACAACTTGTTTCCTTCTAAAAGTATCTTTCCAGCCCAGTAAAGGTCCTTTAAAAACACTTCAGTGATCTTTTCATAATAGCTGACCATTTCGTTCTCCATGTCAAGCATAAAGATATAATATAACCATATAAGCATAATAAACAACTCGTCATATGTTGTATACTGTAGTATGTAAATGCTGTTGTTTCAAAATGTACAATTGACTCCCCAGTCTATAAAGTCCATATATGGAAACTAAGCTGCACAGACAGACTATTTTGAATTCTTTGTTTTTGTTTTTGACATCACAAAACCAACACATTTGCATATGCCTGCCTGTTCAGCCTACTGCAATGTAGCCCTCATTCACAAGAAAGTTATAATAGGTGATTTAGTCTAGATTACATTTTGGATGAGACACAATACAAGGTAGCCAACTGGAACACAATTGCTTTGCATTTATCAGTCTAATATATTTCTTAGAGACAAGGAGAGATTGGTAAATGAATTGTAATGTTCAATAAAATTGTAAGAAATACAACATTTATTTAGTTCAGTTCAGTAAATAGCAACACTGTGTTAATATTGGTGAACACTGGTCATGAATCAGGATTTTAGTTAGCAAACAGTGGTCCCCTCCTTATCCACTTCTCCCACTCACCCAGGATTTAGGTTCTGAGCTTCACTTTTAGCTTCACCCATAGTCTGCTCAGACAATTAACGTGTAAATGTTGCACTGAGCATTTTTTAACATCTGATAAAGTGCCTCTGAAGGTATAGTTTACTATATGCATTGTAAAGCGACCTTGAGCTCTGGAAAGGCGCTATATAAATAAAAATTATTATTATTATTATTATAGTTTCAGGCATCTCTGCTCGTTTAGCTTCAATGACCAGGTGAAAAATGATCCAGTTTTTTGTGTGCGAGACAACATGCAATAGACAGTAGCTACAGTCACAGTATTTTGAAAGGCAGAAGTTGCATGTGCAAAAATGCAGAATATAACTAGACAGTAATAAATTTAAAAAAAAGCCTATTTTTATAATGTAATCCCTAAATATGCTCACAGAATACTTTTAAATTTTGTTTTAAACTCAGTTTAATGTTTTACCCTTAAAGAAAATGTAAAGGTAAATAAATAATCAAAACCAGAAAAAACGTTGCTTAAAAACCGTTAGCATAAAGTAGTTAGCATTAGCAGCGTGCAAAGAAACGCTGAGATAGCTCTCTCTACCCACATGTTTGGACAGGACACAGCTAACTAATGCTAAATAAACTGAGATAACTGTTGAAAACTGAGATAACTAGGACAAGACACGGAGCAGTCATGCTACATGCTGCAGAAGGCTTCTTCTTCTTCTTTTTAAGACGGTTGACAACTTTTCAGTGCATTATCGCCACCGCTGGACTGGTGGCGTTAATACAGTTTGGTTGTCACAAAAAAAATCTGTGTTGGACTGAATCCGCGAATGCTGATTCGTAAAACTGAGGGGTTACTCTAATTCTAATGTGTGTTACAAACATGAATTTATTAGTTACACACATTAATTACAGTTTTTCAGCAGATTTATAGTGTTTTGAGTGTTTTGTCACTCTAGTTTAAAATTATAGAAATAATGAACAATTTAATCATTTTAAGCAGAAAGATAATGATCTATTTCTGCTGTTAAATCCGAAGAAAACTTCAAGATATAAAAGGAGTAGAAGAGTAAGTAGAACGGAAGTAGTATAACAGTAAGGAACAGTAGAAAAGTAAATTAATTTTGCTGGGGGAGTGTATGTTAGAGTTTGATTCACTCTGAGGTGCTGGTCAAAGTGTGAACCGTGCCGGGCAGAAGAGTGAACTTCCTGGACTGCAGAACGTGTGTGTGTGTGTGTGTGTGTGTGTGTGTGTGTGTGTGTGTGTGTGTGTGTGTGTGTGTGTGTGTGTGTGT
>JBBJLR010000042.1:30693443-30717106 GCA_037577145.1 Brachypetersius gabonensis | reverse complement strand
GAGTGTGTGAGTGTGTGAGTGTGTGAGTGTGTGAGTGTGTGAGTGTGTGAGTGTGTGAGTGTGTGTGTGTGAGTGTGTGAGTGTAAATCCTCCTGAGAAAAAAAAAAGTATTTAGATTTGTTATAAGTTATCAATATAAGTGTTGGAGTGGTAAGAAACAAATTGCAAAGATTATTTTGTTTGTACCTAATTTTATTTACATTTTACATGTGCACTTCAGTGCACAACAGGACTTCGTTAGTGTGAAGGATCAATAAAATTCAAGAGCTTATTATGAAAATTGAACTCTCCACTGAAATCTTTGTGAGCAGGATGTCAAAACATATTGAACATATTTACATAAAAACAACATAGAAAAGTAGATCATGGGTCAACATAGAACTTAATAACTGAATAATTAATTACACTGGGTTTTCATTCATTTGTGATATCTGAGGAAGCCACAGGAGATACAGAGGAACATATGACACTTCATACATCTGACATACAGTGCATCCGGAAAGTATTCACAGTGCATTACTTTTTCCACATTTTATGTTATAACCTTATTCCAAAATGGATTGAAGACATTATGGAGTGTTGTGTGTAGAATTCTGAGGGAAAAAAATGAAAACATGGAAAAAAAGTTTACTTGAGGTTTTTAAAAATTTATTAAAAATAAAACAACTGAGAAAACACATGTACATAAGTATTCACAGCCTTTGCTCAATACTTTGTCGATGCACCTTTGGCAGCAATTAAAGCCTCAAGTCTTTTTGAATATGGTCCCACAAGCTTGGCCACCTATCCTTGGCCAGTTTCACCCATTCCTCTTTGCAGCACCTCTCAAGCTCCATCAGGTTGGATGGGAAGCGTTGGTGCACAGCCATTTTAAGATCTCTCCAGAGATGTTCAATTGGATTCGAGTCTGAGCTCTGGCTGGGCCATTCAAGGACTTTCACAGAGTTGTCCTGAAGCCACTCCTTTGATATCTTGGCTTAGGGTCGTTGTCCTGCTGAAAGATGAACCGTCTCCCCAGTCTGAGGTCAAGAGCACTCTGGAGCAGGTTTTCATCCAGGATGTCTCTGTACATTCCTGCAGTCATCTTTCCCTTTATCCTGACTAGTCTCCCAGTTCCTGCCGCTGAAAAACATCCCCACAGCATGATGCTGCCACCACCATGCTTCACTGTAGGGATGTTATTGGCCTGGTAATGAGCGGTGCCTGGTTTCCTACAAACGTGACGCCTGGCATTCACACCAAAGAGTTCAGTCTTTGTCTCATCAGACCAGAGAATTTTGTTTCTCATGGTCTGGGAGTCCTTCAGGTGCCTTTTGGCAAACTCCAGGTGAGCTGCCATGTGCCTTTTACTAAGCAATAGCTTCCGTCTGGCCACTCTACCATACAGGCCTGATTGGTGGATTGCTGCAGAGATGGGATCTCACTCTCTCCTGGACTCAATGGACTCTTATCTTCAGAAAGGTCCAAGTTTGAATCTCCCTCAATGATTCTGTTAAGAATTCTCTCAGCTTCTGTGAAAGGACTGTCTACGAGAAAAAAGTGAAATAAAAACAAATACTAAGTCCTGACGTGCACAACAGTACACATTAATAAATTAGTCATCTGCACTGAGAAAATAAATAATCTAAGCTCTAATAACTTACTCAAATTATTTATTAGATGTTCATTTTTGGAAATTAATCCAAATATATCATTAAAAAACATTTTTAAATATAATTATCATGCTTACCTTTCTTTCTTCCATAAAATGTGCTTGTGCTGATGGCAGCCATTTTGAAAAGATAGGAAAGGGGGGTCTGGCAACGTCAAACCTCCACACATGTGACATCATCTTAAAGCTACAGTTGTCCTCTCCAAGACACAAAAGGTCTTAGCAAAGTGGCATGTACAGAATGAGAGATTTAATCAAAAACAAAATGTGTAGTACAGTACCCAAAAATGAATTATTGGGTCTCAAGAGGATATATATACACACACACACACACACACAGTCCCGATCAAAAGTTTAAGACCTCTTGAAAAATAGCACCAATTCATATTTTGCATGGTTGGATCTTAACATGGTTCCAAGTTAGAGCTTCTACATCCAACAAGAAGAAATGGGAGTGAGACATAACATTTTTTTTGAGCAGGCAATTTATTGAAAACAACACTTAAACTGTAACAGGCTGTTTTACTGCTGATCAAAGGTTTAGGACTACATGCTTTTAAAAGGCCAAATCTGTGCAAAAATTTGGATTCATTGTCATTTTCTGTCTGGTAGTCACACTGTGATGACATTCTGAGGGCAAAGGCAAAAAAACTTTTTGAACGTGGTCGGGTTGTTGAACTGCATAAGCAGGGTCTCTCGCAGCGCGCCATCGCTGTTGAGGTGGGACGCAGTAAGACAGTCATTTGGAATTTCTTAAATGATCCTGAGGGTTATGGAACAAAAAAGTCAAGTGGAAGACCCAAAAAAATTCACCAGCACTGAGCTGGAGGATCCAATTGGCTGTCCGTCAAGACACTGGACGATCCTCGACCCAGATTAAGGCTATTAGTGGTGCCGACTTCAGCCCCATAACCATCAGACGGCATCTGAGACTGAAGGGCTTCAAAAACAAAAAACGTCTTCAAAGGCCTCGTCTCCTTGAACGCCACAGACCTGACCGTTTGGAATTTGCAAGAGAATTTCTCTGATGAGAAAAAATTTAACCTTGATGGTTTTCAATGTTACTGGCATGACAAGCAGATCCCACCTGAGATGTTTCATACACGCCAGAGTGGAGGGGGCATCATAATGGTCTGGGGTGCTTTTTCCTTCAGTAGAACAATGGAGCTTCAGGAGGCACAGGGGCGTTTGCTATGTCCAGATGTTGCAGAGAGCATCCCTCATGACTAAAAGCCCTCGTCTGTGTGGTAACGACTGGGTTTTTCAACAAGACCATGCTCCAGTACACAATGCCCACAGAACAAGGGACTTCTTCCAGGAGAATAAATCACTCTTTTGGACCATCCTGCGTGTTCCCCTGATCTAAATCCAATTGAGAACCTTTGGGAATGGATGGCAAGGGACATGTACAAAAATGGACAACAGTACAGACACTAGATGCCCTTCGTGCAGCCGTCTTCACCACTTGGAGAAATGTTCCCACTCACCTCATGGAAACGTTTGCATCAAGCATGGAGCAACTAATTTTTGAAGTGATCAACAATAACGGTGGAGCTACTCACACACACACACACACACACACACATTAGTGGTGGGCCGTTTTTGGCGTTAACGTGAGACTCATATCGGGATATTAAAAAAAATATAGACGTTAATTTATTCACAAAGTTGGGTTGGGAGCTGGGTCTATACTACGCAACCTATGATGACTTTCACCTTGATATTTTAGCGCGGATGTATACCTAGTAGGGCTGGGCAATTAATCGAAAAGTAATCGAAATCGACTTTCTGAACCTATAATCGATCAAATTTTTCCAGGTCAATTATTTCAATTATTTTCCCTTTAATTTCAGTTGTTCAACTTTGATGTAAATAAATAAAACAATCATTCATTAATCGTAATCGAGTTAAAATGTTCAATTAATCGAAATTTTGATTTTAGGTCAAATCGCCCAGCCCTAATACCTAGCCGAATTGCACTGTAGGGGGCGAGAACGAGTCTTCGAACCTGTGTGTATGCCTACTGTGAAACAGGGACGTCTCTAGGACAGAAAGACAAAGAGGGGCTTAGCCTTAACCTTAGCCCCCAGGGCTGTAGGAAGGTATTAGTGTGTATAGAGGGCTGAAAACTTTTCACCAAACCTTTCCTTTCACTTAAGGAAACAAGTAAAGTTACACAGTGAAGACTTATGGACACTCATAGTATTGTTCTGCAGAATTGAGAACCAGAGAAATATTACTAAACAGGCTCTGGTTGCTACTTGCTAACAAGCAGCGCCGTGTAGCTTCGCCTGGGTCCTAACGCCCGCCTGTTACCTACAGCAGCTTCAACAGTCACTACATCATTTTAATTCAATAATGATATCTAGACTTATTATTTTTAATTTCAATTCATAGTCTTGTTTGTATTTGTAAAGTGTATATCTGTGCTCAGTGATATCTTGTATGAAATGTTTGGATATATAATTTAAAAATAGTATAGTAATGACTATATAATTAGGGTGGCTTGGGATCATTTTGGTGGGCTTCAGACCTTCAGCAGAATTCAAAAGAGCCATTTGGGTCTAGAATAATCTAGATTAATTCCAAGATTACAGTGAGATTAATGCTAGAATGTAAATACTGATATTACCCCTGTATAGACTGGACTGGAATTAATGCACAGGTGTTTTCTTAGGTATGCGCTGTAGTTTTTTTTGTATAACCAGGGTAAATACAGTAATAAATGAATGTAATGTACAGTAATACAAATACAGGGCTTTAAGAAGAACAAAATGAAAAACATAACACTTGAGACGCTCCACTGGGGAAATTCTGGACTGCAGCATCACAGGGCAGCAGCCAATCAGCAGCAGGGAGAAATAAATAACGTTCTCGTGCAGCTGACTGTGACGTCCGGTGCCTCGTGTGCCACGCCCCCTGTATCTTTTGTTGCTTGTTTATGTTTGGGGCGGCGCTGAGCAGCGGAGGTTCATTCCGTTCAGGTGTCTGATTACCTTGCTTGTTTGTATTTATTTTAATTTTAACATTGCTGGCAGAAATATACTATTATGTTTCAAACTATTTTCATAGCTGTCTATGAAGAGTACTGTGTGTATGTGTGTGTGTGTAGATATAATGTGGGAAAACACCTGTAATGGAGTTACCTGAGGTGCGTGCAGCAAAAGTTCATATGAAAAATTCAGCTGTAAGAACTGTCACACTGTCAGTTTTTTCAGCTGTCTTTGTGTCATCAGCACTGAAGACCAGAAAGCTTGATTACCTGTAAAATATTTGATAACAAATGATAATTCAGGACATAGTGCCACCTTTGGACTGTGGCAGACATATTTGAGCAACTGTGAGAGGCAGCTGTCACATGTTGCATATGGTTTGGTCTGTTGTGTTGAATCTGATCGACATTTTTCTTTATAGGCCCATGATGAGCCCTGTGAGCCGTAGCTCCCACAGCTAGTCAGAAGCTGCACCATGGCCAAGCCGGGCACCGACCGAGATGGAGCCATGGTGGAAAAGGCAGCTGGGAAGAAGGTGATTCAGCCACAGTTATCATTTTGTATTAAAGATCAGTCAGCCATTGTTACTTAGCTATGTTTTGGTTGATCTGGCCTAAGAAAGTTGCATGGCTAGGATAATTCATTTCATTACTTCAAACATGCTTAAATGGCTGAATATATAAACTTGCTTTTGATATTAAGACTTAATGACCATTTTCTTTTTTTTCCAACAGAGTAAAGAAAAAATCTCCCCGTTCACCAAAACTCCGAAGCTGGATCGGAGCGAGGCTATGGGGAAAGAGGGGAAGGCCAAGTCTTCCATGAAGCGCAAGCTCTCCTTCACAGTCAGCCCGCCTCGGAATGAAGAACGGGACTCAGACACAGGTCAGTTCCAGCAGAATATCCCAGGACAATCTCTGTTTCTCAACACCACCCCTTGTGGTCAGTTCTGGAACTTGCTTGACGAACAGACTGTACCAGTGTTATTTATTTATTTTCCCCCCCAGAGTTATATAACAGTTCGGCTTACGTCTTCAAATTCATATGAAGGACAGGGAAATTCGATTCAGATGTGAGAATGAGTGAGGAAGGAGTTGTAACAGAAGTAGCCATCAAGTGTGGTATTTAATGTCATGATATGTTGAGACTGTAATGCCACTGTATCTCGGGTTTCTTTTCACAGGGGTATCAAAGGAAAAAATGTCAGCTGTTCTAAGGCTGTTCCTCAGTGCAACAAACACACTGACATATATTTGTGCAAGGTTGTGGCAATGGGTGTAAAGCTGAGGGCTGTGTCAAACAAAACCTTTCACAAAGCCCATAGATTGCCATGGTTTAACATACCTGAAGGTTTGCAGTCTCACAGTTGAGCTGACTTCAATTTATTCTGATATTTTGAAGCTATTCTTTTTTTCATTGCTCTTATAATAAGTCAGGCAGAGGTCTGTCTAGAGTCTCTTTTGCTGTATGTAGGGAAGAGGGAGCCAAAATAATCCTTGGAGAGGGAAGAGATAAGGTCTCACTGCTTTTTTTTTTTTATTATTATTTCAGCAATGGCGCCCTCTGTGTCCAATGCTGTGCCTAAGCCCAGTGTATTTTTTGCTTATGATCTGAGCAAGGGGGAGAGTGAGTGAGTGTAATGTAATGCTCTCCTCTCCCACTCCCCTCTACCCTTTTCCACCTTTCCTCCTCTCCTTCCTCCCCAACTCTCTGCTTCTGCACTGTAGATGACTCTGACCCCGGCCAGTCGAGCGATATGTGGGGAGAGAGATTACTTCCTCCCTGCAGGATATACGCAGGTAACAGCCTCTGCTAAACCCGCCGCACTTAAGCCCTGCTGCGTCGCAGAAAGGCGACAAAAGCGATCGGCAGGGAATCTTGTGCCGTTTTGCAGTATGCTTAGTCAGCAAGCATGGACACAGTCGATGTGCGTCAGGCTCAGATGAACCCAAACACACGCTCTGCTGCAGACACACTCGCTTATACCTCTTGACGTCTGATTATTTTGTATTTACGCATTAAAATGCTGACTCAAAACGGTCGTCTCAGAATGCACTAACTCCTATCACATGACCTTTCTTTGCACTATATCTTTGTGTTATTGAAAGGGGGCAAAACAGATACTACCTTATCGTCTGGTTACTGAATATGGTGTACAAAATTTGTTCCCAGATCTTTTTTCCCTTTGCTATTCAACAGTGAAGGTAGCTGACAGTTGCTGGACATGAACACAGACGTGCAGGTTTTAAATACTGCATGCTTGTTAAATAGCGCACACAACCCCCAGAGGACAGGAATAGCTGAATAATGCATGTGTCTTGACAGGCTAACAGCATTATTCTTTACTGTTTGTTTTCTCTGCTACTTGTCTTGCTGCATATTAGAAGGGAGAACCGCTGAAAAATTAAGCATTCATGTAAAGACAATTGGGACTGTGGGATTCATATTTGCGCTGGTGGTCTTCTCTTTATGCAGATAAAGATGGTCCTGATAAAAAGAAGGTAAAGAAGGAGTCTGGGGGTAAGAAGTCAACTCCTATGAATATTTTGTTTGGCTACCCACTGTCTGAGCGCAAGCAGATGGCACTTCTGATGCAGATGACGGCGAGAGACAACAGTCCGGGTAAGAGGCAATAAACACTTGACATTAACTGTTGGTGAGATCTGCTTTATTGAGCCTTGGCAAAAGTTCTTTTTCTTTTGACCTTGCTTTCAACTGGGGAATTTCCTCTTGTATCTGTCTATTTGCTCAAGTTCCTCTTTTTGCAGATTCCAAGAGGTCTTTAAGATACAACCCTACTATTACTGCCCTAACTTTAATTTTCCAACCCCAAAACTGTACCCACAAATAAAATGTTATGTTTCTGTTTAAACTCTATAGTAGGGGTGCACCGGTACAGGTGTCCCATGGTACGTTACGTGTTTTGTGCATAAAGACAACAATGTTTTTTCTCCCAAAATTATATCTTTACAGGGTGTCCATGGGGTTTTAAAAAGTATTAAAAAGTGATAAATCTAAATGGCCAAATTTAAGGCCATTAAAAGTGTTAAATTTGGTTTTAGCTGTATTATTTTTTAAAAAATAGGGGTTTTTTTTTTCCAGATTGTGAGGTTTCCTATTTTGAGTGAAATTCTATCTGCTACTGTTTGCTTTAGTTCGTTTAAACGAAGGCTTTGGCGTATCTGGGCACATAATCCAATATCCTCGTCTCAGTCCTGAACTCTCACATGGATTCAGTCCTGAAGTTTTCCGTCACTGTGACGAATTTCCGTCAACATAGGGCACTAAAGTTCAATTTTGAGATTGATGCAGATCGGAAGAAAAAAGTGTCGGGGGGTAAACAGGCAGTGTGTAAACAAGCTTTGGCAGACAAAGTTCTGGTAAGGCTGTCTTTTTCCTTGGTTAAATTACGATTGTTATTTTTCCTAAAAATAAAAATAAACATTATGGTTTCGGCAGTTTGCATAAATATTAATGGCTGCGGAGTAGCCTACAGGCTACAAGCTGTTTTCAGACAGATTTTTTTTTTTTTGCTTTAATGCACAAGTCCCGCTATGTTTGATGCTGACGTCATATTCAGTGGTCAATCGACAACCGGGTCGTCAACTGGCTTATGTCCAGACAACCATCAGCGTTGTCATGGCAAATGCAAGTTTTCTGACCGCTGGGTGAAAGACCCTGCGTTTAAGGACTGGCTCAAGCCTGTAGTAGGGAATAACCGGCTTATTGTTCTGTATGTAAAAGAAACATCAATGTCAACTGGATGGGAGCTAACGCACTTCGGTCATTAGTTCATATTAGGCCTATAATACATGTTACATTTTTTGTTTATGTTAAAATCTAATTCATGCAGTTCATACAGTGAATGCCAGCCAGTTGTTTGGAACTATGTATTCGTTGCACATTTTATATAGTTTTATTTTTACTCACGAAGTGAAATAAATGTGCAGTATGTGGGTCAACTTCAGTGAGTCTGTAAATCTATTCTGTTGTACAGTGTTACATGTCAAAATCTGAGTAAACGTTAGAAAGATCGTTGATTAACACTTTCAACTCTGTGTCGTTATGTTTTGTTTTTTTTTTTTATTCCAATGGTAGTAGAAAAGGGATTAAAAGGTATTAAATTTAACTTAAGGATTGCTGTATATACCCTGCTTTATTTTGAACAATTTCCAGCAACACTGTGCTCAATAATATAACACAATTATTAAATACAACACTACAAATAATAATACAACAAAACAAATAATAAACTGCCTCTTACTCATGAATAAAATATTTTAAAAAAATTTTAAGTGCCTCTTAAAGGGCTCTAAACACAACACAGTAGTCAGAGTAAACATACTTCAGCTACATTCACGATGTAATGTTCACTATCAATTATTGCCATTATGGGCATGAGGTATTTATTCCTCTGCTATTATAAGATTCTTCTGTAAGAAGATAGGCCTGTCAACACTGTCAGCTGCAAGGCAACAGCGGCTTGCACATACAGTGTGTCCTCCCGCTTACAACAGAAGTTCCTGGGACACAGAGGTGAACTTTCTCTCATTTGCCCTCCACCACATGAAAGGTTTAGCATCTACATTATAAGAGTGAGTTACCTTTTAGTCTGTCCTCCGTTTAGGAGCTGTTATCTTAGAATAACTACGCTTGAGATGCTTAGCCATATTGCTCGTGTTTCCATTAGCGTATGGGACACGTGCTCGGCAATGTTTACAAACAGTGAAGTTTCTATTAACTGTTTTGACTCCCTGGTCATTGTATTCTACAGTGAACCTGAAAAAAATCCATCCTGGAGATTTGTATGAATCCGGTGATTCTTCAAACGTCTGCCTCTCCGCTGTTCCACTGGTGCTGGCCATGCTTGTTCGTTTTTCTTTTTTTCCGCGTCTGTGAGCCGAGTTCAGCTCCAGTTACATCAGCGTGAGGGAGGGCGAGTGGGTGGAGCCACAACAGTGATTGGACATTAACTCTCGGTGGGGGGCTTTCGCTCATTGGCGCTTGCTGCTTAACAGTAGCCTGGTAAGCATTAAGCGCCATTTTCAAAAGGACGTGCAAAACTGAACTACCGCGGTACACAAGGGCGTACTGGACCGTGCAGCGTGTACCGAACGGTCCGGTATTTTACAGAGTACCGTTACATCCCTTACTCTATAGCTATCGGATATTGGTATGCACAATTCATCGGCTAATTATTACTAAATCATATAAATTCTGCTTTCGTGTTCGTGTTTTTCCAGTAGTTAATGTGCCATAAAGTGCAAATGAGTAATCATAATTGACTGTGATGCTGCTTGTTGTTTTTAGACTCCACGCCAAGCCACCCGTCCCAGACTCCAGCAGCACAGAAAAAGATCCCTGCTAGTTCATCACGACAGAAAGACAAGGTGAACAAGAGGAATGAGCGAGGAGAGACACCTCTGCACATGGCTGCCATTAGAGGTGATGTAAAGCAAGTCAAGGAGCTGATTGGACTCGGGGCGGACGTAAATGTCAAAGATTTTGCAGGTAAGACTCTGGATTGTGACAGTAAAGTTTAATGGGTGACAACTGTGCAACAGCTCATTACTTACTGCAAGTGTAAGAATGCAGTCAGTTTTTGAAAGCTCAAGCGTGAACTTCATATACTAGGGGTTCTTTAATGTGGTTGACTTGTTCTTGCAGGTTGGACTCCTCTGCATGAAGCCTGCAACCTCGGTTATTATGATGTAGCAAAGGTTCTGATTAACGCAGGAGCAGAAGCGAATACGCAGGGCTTGGATGATGACACTCCTCTTCATGATGCCTCCAGCAGTGGGCACAAAGACGTGAGTTGTTGACTTTTTATGATTTGAGAAGTAATTATGATCAAGCTTTTACATATTTACATTATAAATTGTGCAGTTTAAATTCTTTGCACACGATTCACAACTCTAATAAACATCTGAATTTCTTCTTGCTGTTTTCAGCATACTGAGTTCTCATCAGTTCTTGTTCCAACTGACTGTTGCCACTCAATTGCAGATTGTGAAGCTATTGTTGCGGCATGGAGGAAATGCCTTCCAGGCAAACAAGCGAGGCGAGCGGCCAGTGGATGTTGCAGATTCACAGGAGGTGGAACAGTTACTGAAGGGGGAGATTCCATTATCTGACCCAGAGGACAGCTCTTCAGGTACTAGAAGATCTTGTAACTTATTTATGTCCATCTGTCTCTGTTCATAGTTCATTGTCTGTGGGTCATGTTAATGCATGTTTTACATAGGATTTACATAAAATTGTGTCTACTATTTCCATTATCTTTCTTATCTTTAGACTTCAGAAGAATATTTGATTAATTTTTGTCGCTCTGTTATGTATGTTACAGAATCTGAGGATCCACCATCTGTGAACCCTTCGAGTGTAGATGAAAACATGGAGTACTCTGATGCTGAAAAGGAATCTGAGAGCAAATCGACCACAGCGAAGGCCTCGTCTTCCGTTTCAGGTGTGGACGAGTATGAGTTCAAAGATGAGGAGGAAGAAGAAGACTTGAGCAAAGCGCTAAACGACAGGCATATCCTGAGACGAGAACTGCGTCAGAGGGAAAAAGAGGAAAAAGAGCAAAATCATTACACACCGAAGCAGTCCAGCAAGAGCGACCAGACAACATCATGCAAGTCCAAAAAGTCAAAATCATCCAGGGTCCTCTACTGCAGCTCTGACAGTTCAGGTGATGAAACAACAGAGATGCTGTCTGAGAGAAAATGTTCACCAACTAGATCAGTTGGCAGTGATGCTCATAAACCAGAGTCTAGGACTAAAAAAGAAAGCTTAAATCTTACAACAGCTGAGCAAAAAGAAAAAGGCAAGGTGAATAAGAAGAAAAACAAGAGCCAGAGCAAAAACAAGGAGAACCAGGAGGTTCGAGAGGACGGAAAGGAGAACAGCAAGTCTCTTCTGTTTTCCACTGCAACAGTCTCCGACAACGCTGACAAAAGCGTTCGAGAGGAGGACTCCTTCAAAATGTCCTTCAGTCCAAAGGATGATTCATCAGTGCACCTCTTTCACTTGTCTGCAGTGAAGTCCCCAAAACTGAATCATAGCCAAAATGACAAACCGACAACTCCATTAAAACAGG
This sequence comes from Brachypetersius gabonensis, assembly GCA_037577145.1. Taxonomy (NCBI): domain Eukaryota; kingdom Metazoa; phylum Chordata; class Actinopteri; order Characiformes; family Alestidae; genus Brachypetersius; species Brachypetersius gabonensis. The sequence continues at coordinate 30,705,363 of JBBJLR010000042.1, read as the reverse complement.
AAAATGCAAAGACCTGTGTCTCCATTGTAGATGGGTCCTGCTCAATAGATGGAGTTAAGTACAACCACTACACAGATTCTGACTATTGCACAGAAGGTCCCAGCAGTAAGGGCTGTAAGCACAAAGAAAAAAGCAAACATCACCATAAAGATCTCAACTTGGACGTAGATGACGGAAGCTCCAGCCCTTTTAAAGATGCCAGCTTAAGCAACAGTATGGATGGCTCCGAAGGTGCCTTCAGGAAGGTTGAGAAAGAGAGCAAGGTCGCGAAAAAGCATAAGCTGAAACATAAGGAGAAGGACAAGTGCCGAAAGGAGTATGAGGCTGAGAGGAATCGTCATCGGCAGAAGGAATTGCGAAAAGATGGCCATCGGAACATGGAGTTTGATCGGGAATTTTGGAAGGAGAATTTCTTCAAAAGTGATGAGGGTGAGGACATGGCCATGAAATGTGAGACACCAGATAGCTGCTCTCCTCAGAAGTCCCTTGACTCATCACCAGTTAAAGAAGAAAAGAGCACATCAAAAGACAAGCATTCCGTTAGCAACAGTGGTAAGGAGAGGAAGTCAAAAGATGAACGAGAAAAAGACAAATTCATCAAAAAAGAAAAGAAAGAGACGATCTACAAAGAAGAAAGGGGAAAGGATGGAAGAGTGGTGGAAAATGATGACCGGATAGAAGTTCTAAGCTTGGTGCAAAAGGCTGATGACTTGCTTCCCAGTGCTGGTGTAAAAGAGGAGGCAGAAGATAAGCCTATTGGTGGAAATCTGGTCGATCAAAATCAGTTGGATACCACAGAGAAGAGTTCTCGAGAGAAAAGTGATAAACGGCTTCCTGCAAAGGATAGGGAATCTGAAAAAGCTGACAAGAAACACCCTGACAAAGAAAAGAAGATCAAATTGGAGCATTTACCAGATAAATCTGAACTTCACAACTCAACCAACACAGCAGATCGATGGAAAGAGAGGGAAAAGTTAACTAGCACTTCCCATTTACCTGGTGATAAGAGCCACAAAGAGAGTGAAAAACTTAAAGTTGTGCCTGTAATAAAAAAGCATGATGAAAACAAGAAAAGCAAGGACAAACTTGAAAGAAGAAGTGAAAAAGATCGACAGGAAAAAGAACACTCTACTAATGAACACCGGGACAAAGAAAAAGATAAAACAACCTCTGAAAAGAAAGGAAAAGCTCCTGAGAAACTCTGTGATCACGGAAGAGCTGATCGAAATAAAGAAAAGGATAAAGATGTAGAAAAGAGAAAAAAAGAGAAGTCAAAAGAAGCCACTCCTTCATCCATGTCCAACTCTAATCTCAAACTTCTTCTGGAAGAGAAAAAGGGATACATGTCTGAGAGCAATAAGACAGTAACTTCAAAATTAAAAGATGATGTTGTGAAAACACCCGAGAAAGACAAACGAGACAGGGATCGAGATTCTGATCGGCACCGGGATCGTGACAGACACAAGGATAAAGATAAGGATAAAGATAGATCTCAGCAGAACAGGGATAGCAAACTTACTAAAACGAGGCCTACTGAGTCTGAGTGTGATCGGTCTAAATCCAAAGCCTCACCTGCGCAAAAGGATATTCGTCCCAAAGAGAAGAGGTTGGTCAATGATGACCTTATGCAGACTAGCTTTGAACGCATGCTTAGCCTCAAGGACCAGGAGATTGAGCAGTGGCACAAGAAACATTTGGAAAAGATAAAGCAAAAGGAGAGAGAGAGGCTAAAACAGCGACCAGGGACTGACTCTGGAAAGCAGAAAATCAAAGATAAAACAAAGACACCCTCTTTATCCAATGATCTGTGTACAAACAAGGAGCTCTTGCGCTCAAAAAGTTCAGAGACTCCGGAAGGTTGTGGTCGGGAGAAGACTCTAAAAGATGCCACCAGTGGAAGAACGCTTTCACTAGACGCTAAAAATCTTTCATGTTTTGGAAAGACTTGTCCAGTACTTGAAAACAGTCGGTCTCCAAGGCCAGATAGTGAACGGTGTGGCGTCATGTCAAGGTCAGTGTCCATGGTATCGGTAGCTAGTTCAGAGGATTCCTGCCAGGCTACCATGCTAACACCGAGGCTCACTGAATATGATTCAGATCTGAATCTAGATGCGTCTGATTCTCAGCCACCTTTTCTGCAGTCTTCCCTCGTTCTTCAGTCCTCCAGATCACCCGTTGTTCATGATAAAGATGTTAACAGTCTTCCAGATGTTCCTCTTTGCAATCGAACACCACTGTCAAGTAAAAATGCATCGCCATACTTAAGAGCTATATTAGATGAAGATACCAAGTCTGCAGCGGTTGAAGCAGACAGGCCAGTTGAGGAATCTCAAACAGTTGGTGAAATACCATATTCTGTTGATGAGCAGGGTAAAGTCCACTCTGTTGAGGCCAGTGCAGCACATGTACAGGAGAGTCAAAGCTCATCATCAGGACAACTCCCTACTACACCTGAAGCTGAACCTTCTGCCAGCGTTGAGGACGAAGGTAGCACTTTAAACAGTCAGTTTGTAAGTGTAACTCACTCTCAAGACTCTTCCATAAAAGACCTCCCAGTTCAGCCACCTTGCCTGCCACAAGCCAGCAGTTTGTTGCCGACTACGGCTGAGTTCAGTAAACCTAACACAACTGATGCTCTGCCAGAGCAAAGTGGACAGGTACAGCTTGATGGCTCAGACACAGACAGGACAGAAGGCTCAAACAAAGATGTATTGTTGGCCCCTGTGTCCCAAGTTGCATCACCTCCGTCATCACAGCCACAGCACTGCTTCAACATTAAGACTCCTACGCGTTCGGGTGATCTGCAGTGGGATGCTGTCTTGGAGCCTAACGACAGTCAATCAGTAGGAGCAGATATGGATTTGAGACCAGAGCAAAGAGAGAAAAGTCCAACAGTGCTTGCTGAAAACAAAACTGAGGACAAAAGTGATGAGAACATTTCTGGAGGTGTCCGAATGGATTGGACAAGTAGCCCAGCTCCATCCACTACTTCACATACAGTCTGTCCTGAGGAGTCTTCTAAAACAGCTAGCACAGTCAGAGATTCCCAAGAGGCTAAAGAAAAGACTGATTTTAATTCACAAGAAGATTGTAAATCAAGACTTTCCAAAGAGCATTTGGGCACAGGTGATGCTCAGTTGGAGAAAAATGAAGATGGTTTGCCTGTGCTTTTGCCTACAAACGTGTCCTGCAGTGCTAGTCCTGAACATGTGGCCGAGGAGCCCATGGAAGTGTCTGAGGAGGGACCAGAGAGTAGAACTGGTGAAACAAAAGTAGAAAAAGAAATGTCTGCTGAGGATAGGCCTCAGGCCCAGCTTCTTCCAGAGCCTAAGCAAGATGTAGATGTAGAGATGACAGACCTTCCTGGCACTGAGGAGAAACCAGACACTCCATTAGATGGGGATCAAACTCAGAGCTGTAGTGGAGTTCAGCCTGATCCTCAAGCAGAGATATCAAGTGGAGCAACCTCTGGAAGCTCTTCCCCATTATCTGTTGTGGACAGGGAGAGCGATCCATCTGGGGCCAGGGCTAAAATCAGACTCCTGGATGATGAAGTCGACGCACCAGTGACCCATCCAAGGAAACGAAAGATGCCAAGAGTTTCCCCTCAAGCCCAAGTGAACCTCTCAGCTCAACAAATCAAAGAGAAAACCCAGCAGTCTTTGGCAGCAATCGTAGATTCACTTAAGCTTGAAGAAATTCAGCCCTACCAGACAGAAAGGGCAAACCCGTACTACGAGTATCTCCACATCCGCAAGAAGATTGAGGAGAAGAGGAAGGTGCTGTGTAGTGTCATCCCTCAAGCACCACAGTACTATGATGAATACGTCACGTTCAACGGGTCCTACCTGCTTGATGGGAACCCCCTCAGCAAACTCTGTATTCCAACGGTGAGCTAACTTCTGTCACTTGTCACAAAGAAGAAAAAAAAACACAATCATCCCAATTTTTTATATATATATATATATATTATATATTTTAATTGCTTTCCTAGATAACACCACCACCTTCTTTGCCTGAGCCTCTAAAAGAGATGTTCAAACAGCAGGAGGTAGTGCGGATGAAACTCCGTTTACAGCACAGCATTGAGAGGGTAAGTGACTTGGCCAAGTGTTTTTTCTTCTCTGTCTCAGTGTAAGTGTTCTTGTATGTTCGTTAGTTCAAGCACTCTACCAATTAGCAAAGAAAACAGTGACACTTTTTCAGCTGATCATTTAAGCTCCAAGTCAGTTGTGTCAAGGTAAGGAAGACATAATATGATACTCATTGACTGGATTTCGGCAACACAAATTTGCCAAGACTTTGCAGTCCTTCCAAAAATCTTTCTTTCATTTTTTCTTCTTTCTTCATTGGGAGAAGGACTAACAAGCTCATTCTTACAGTTAGCAATAACATGATTTTTTTTTACCTTTCAGGAGAAGTTGATCGTGTCCAATGAGCAGGAAGTCTTGCGTGTCCATTACCGTGCTGCAAGAACATTAGCCAATCAGACGCTTCCTTTTAGTGCCTGCACAGTCTTGTTGGACGCGGAAGTATATAACATGCCCCAGGATGTACAGGTAATTAATTTGCTCTGTCTGGTTGAATGATGGGATTTTTAGTTTTTGTAACCTATGTCAGCAGCTGAAATGCCTCTGTGGGCTACGTCAGGATATTTTCGAAGTTACTGTAGAGTGCATTTCTTTCTGATGTAACTGTAAGTCATTCTTAATGATCATAAATTGTATTGTTCCAGAAGGTCCCTGCAAAGCTTTACTAAATCAGAAGGAAAATGACATGATTGTTAAGTGATGGTCGCGTTTGCTTCATGCTAATATGTATTATTGTTTTGCATGACAGGGTGATGATGGGAAGACCTCAGTAAGGGATCGTTTTAATGCAAGACAATTCATGTCTTGGCTTCAGGATGTTGATGACAAGTTTGATAAGTTAAAGGTAATATTCATAAGCAAAATAAGCAGTATGATCACATTGATACTATAATCACATTATATATATATTTAGCATTTTTTCTGTTGTTCAGACATGAGAAGTGTTTTCATTTTCAATTATTTACCCCGACTCTTCATGCTACCCTCAGAAACATGAACGTTAGTGGTATTATTGCACAAACACTGAAAAAAAAATTAACATTGTCAAGTTCACCATTGGAATTTTTTAGGAATTTCATAAAATAATTTTTATATAGCTAAATATATTTTCATTGATTTCATTAATATGATGTCACATGAAAGGGATAAATATTTGCCATATTGCCCATTGGTTAAACCTTAAATTCCCTTTTCTGTTACTAACTCTGCTCTCTGCTCTCCTCCTCTGCTCTCAGACGTGTCTCCTGATGAGGCAGCAGCATGAGGCAGCAGCTCTTAATGCAGTTCAGCGTTTGGAGTGGCAGCTGAAGCTCCAGGAGCTGGATCCGGCCACTTACAAATCAACCAGCATCTTTGAGATTCCTGAGTTCTACATCCCTCTTGTGGAGGTCAACGATGACTTCGACCTGACCCCGATATAACAGCAGTGACCCGGCGAGTCAATAGAGATGAGACTAGGAGCACATTTCTCCAGTCAGCATGGTCAGGACCTGAGAGAAGCAGTAGAACATGAAGCACTTGTTTTAGGCGGGCGCGTGTGTGTGTGTGTGCGCGCGTGTGCGTGCGTGTGAAAACGTACATGTGTGGTGTAGAGCTCAGCGTTGAAACATAAACCAGACACTCCAGGAGCTCCTAAACAAAAAAACCCCTAATAAGGATGATGGCACAAAAACAATCATTAATTTCAATAGATGTGTCAGTCTGCAGTAGTTTTTCTGCAAGTTGCTGTCAACAAGAGTGTCTGCCAAATGAGTAACTATAAAGGTACATGCTACGGTGCTGTACCAGGTTTAAGGCCCATCTTTTGTATCTCTGAAGGTCCAATTGCTTTTCTCTGAACCAGCGTCTGGTTGACCACAGTCTCCTGGTCGAGATGCACTTCAGCTATGAAGATCCGGTCCAAAGCATAAGCCGATTCTTACAGCTACTGGGTTCAAGTCCAAGCTAAAATGCACTTAACCCCTAAGGTCTCCATTTCAGAAAAGTAGACCCAAGGGCAAATGGACCTGCACCAAGCAGATCCAGCCAGCAGAGGGCAATGGCCACCCTTAATGACCAGAAGAAACAGGGGAGATGGGCAGGAGAAAAGTCAGTAAAGAGCCTCTCCTCCAAAAGGACACAGAGGTCTCAATCCGACTTGTTTCTAAAGTGAGTGTTCATTATGTATAGATTGTTCTTCATTTTTTAACTTATTTTATACATACTGATTGTGCATTTGTAAATAGTCATGTAATTATTGTTTTTAACTTGTAAAAAGAGAGAAAAGAACAGAAAGGAAGCATAATTAAAATAATAGATATTTTGATTGTAAACTTTGTTTTGTCAAATGTTTAATGGACCAAAGTTGGTTTTATATTGAGCGTCCTCTGTTGATGTTCGCTTAACTCTTTAAGCATGTGTTTTTTGAATTATGTTCCCTTTTTTGTTATGTTCTTCTTCTTCTACTTCTATTTGTTTCCTTCTAGATTCATCACAGCAGGTGTTTTTTGACTTGTGATTTCAATGCTGTGCATGCGTTGCAGGTTTCTACTTCTTTTCTGAAAAGCTGTACTGTGGTGAGGTTTATGTAAGTGGTCCTGCTTTTTCCCGCCTTTGTCGTCTTGGTAACACTCACTTCCTATGTGTTGTCCGTTGTGTCTCGCGCACATTAAGAGAAAACCAGATTGTTGTGTCTTCTCAATAGAAAAAGACAACTTACTTTTACAGTTTTAATGTGAGATCACAACAAAAACGAAACCTATTTTTTACAACATAATGCCTTTTGAACGATGGTTCTAAAAATATGTCTATTTTAATATTTACTTGTTACATGATACTGTACATAATTGTAATATATAATTGAATAAATTTTATTGGTTGTGAAATTCAAAATGCTTCCGTTATGTTATGTTTTTCTTCTCCTGGACACCTGTGTGCGGTCAGGGTTTTACAATAATATATTTACAAGCCAGTTTTTTGCAAGCCATATTTATTGCATGGACGTTTGTACACAATAGTCCATCTGTTGCCATGCATAACTGGTTAACCTCCAGCCCTTCATCAATGGTCAGTTTCTGGCCACAGATCCGCTCTTGGCCGGATATTTTTTGGTGGTGGACCACTCAAGCTAACAGAAGTAACTGATAAAACGACCAAAAGACAGCAATGTTGCTGTGCCTGATGTGCTCATGTCACACAGTATGATGTTAGTGCCACTCCTTGGCTTACGATAATCCATTATAATGAATATGGTTAAGGGTGTCTGATAAGTTTTGCAGCTACAGATGGACTACAGGTAAACTGGACCAAACATGTTAGTAGTCGGTCAGTGGAAGAATAAGACAAAGTTTGTAGTGAAAGTGACAATTCGGCCATACGTGAACACACCATGAAATTCTTCCTCTGCATTTAACCCATTCACCAAGTGAAGCAGGGGGCAGCCAGGAACACAGCGCCCAGGGAGCAGTGCGTGGAGACAGTACCTTGCTCAGGGTACCTCAGAGGTGCCTAGCGGTCTTGGGAATCGAGCCCACAGCTTCCTGATCACAGGGCGAATGCCAAAACCACTAGGCCACCAGCTGCCCTTACTTGTAAAGTGAGTATGTATGGTCAACTATTTTTGGTAGCGAAATAAAACTTGTCAAGTGGATCTAGGATGGTTGGACTATAATAAACAGTTTCTGACTACTGCACAGTAAACAGCGCACATATTATAAAATGTCACTTATTGAAGGGGTGATAATAGTGACATTTTCAACCAAGACTTTAAAAAAAAAATCACACAGCTCCAAAATAGTATAAACCAAAAGCTTAGGTAAAACTGGTAAGTTCATATTAAAGGTATTCACAGTTCCTTCTGTGGGGCGTATTCTAATGTGCTAGCTAACTGGTCGTTCAAGAACACAAATTCACCATATTGATATATACATACACAGTACTGTCCAAAATCTTTAGCCTCCTCTCATCACTGGCCTGATCATCTGGAATCACCTACAACGTTTCTTCCCTGCTTTATATTTAAGTTAGGTGGCTTTGTTATGCCTGCATTTCATACAGAGATTACTGTGTGGGTTAATAAGCAATAAAGAGTTTCTTTCTTTCAGTTTTCACTTCTAAAACTACTGAAAATGAGAGCTTCTTCTAAACCCTCCAGGAAGCCTGGAGACCTGTTCCTGAAATCTACAGAGAAAATAATAAAAATGTATTGTATAATAATCATATGGTTTCTTTTCACACAGGTTCTCATCACTGCACAGCAAACAGCACACACATAAAATGGCATGTATGTATTTATGTATGTATGCACACACACTATATGGACAAAAATATTGGGACAAACGCGTTTTTCAGGGCTTGAGCTTGGACCCCTTACTTCCAATGGAGGACAATCTTAGTGCTCCAGCATACCAAGACATTTTGCATTTTGGGCAACTTGGTGGACACAGTTTGAGGAAGAACCTTTTCTATTCCAGCATATAAAAATCTATGCCATTAAAGTTCCTGTTGGTGTAATGTTCAGGCATCCCAACCCTTGTATATACAATGCCTTGCAAAAGTATTCTTGGTAAAGTGAAATAAAAAAGAATCTAAAAAAAAAACCCCTGAAAATTGGAGTGTGCATATGTATTCACCCCCTTTTCTATGGAGCCCCTTAAAAACTTCTGGTGCAACCAATTACCTTCAAAAGTCAAATAATTAGATCTGTCAGTGTAAACACACCTTTTCAGGAAGGCCCTAGCGACTGAAACACCACAAAGCAAGAGGCACCACACCATTAAGACCAAGGAGCTCTCCAAACAAGTCGGGGACAAAGTTGGTGTGAACTACAAGTCAGGGTTGGGTTATAAAAAATATCCAAATCTTTGATGATCCACCAGAGCACCATCAAATCCGCCATCTTCAAATAGAAAGAACATGGTACCACAACAAACCTGCCCCACAACTCACAGACCGGGTAAGGAGAGCATTAATCAGAGAGGCAGCACAGGTAACACTAAAGGAGTACAAAGTTGCACAGCAGGGACTAGACTCTGTCTACTGGACCACAATAAGACATACACCATGGAAGGGCTCTATGGAAGAGTGGCCAGAAAGAAAAGCCATTACTTAGTGTTAATAACAAGAAGGCACGTTTTGAGTTTTCCAAAAGGCATGTGGGTGACTCCCCAAATGTATGGTTAGATGAGACTAAAACTTTTCGGCCACTGAGCAAAATGCTATGTCTGGCGCAAACTCAACACATACTATCACCCCAAGAACACTATCGCCACAGTGAAATATGGTGGTGGCAGCATCATGCTGTGGCGATGTTTTTAGCAGCAGGGAAACTGGCCGAAGTCATGGGAAATATGGATGGTGCTAAATACAGGGATATTCTTGAGCAAAACCTGTCAGTCTCAATGTGATTTGAGACTAGGGCAAAGGTTCACTTTCCAGCAGGACAATCCCCCATACTGCCAAAGCAACTCTCGAGTGGTTTAAGAGTAAATATTTAATGACCTAGTCTAAGTCCAGACCTAAAAAAAAATTGAGAATCTGTGCTCAGACTTGAAGATTGCTGTTCATAAGCAAAGAACCCAACATGAAGGAGCTGGAGCAGTTTTGCCTTGAGGAATGGGCAAAAATCCCAAAATGTGGCAAGCTTACAGAAACTTATCCAAAGCGGCCTGCAGCTGTTATTGCTGCAAAAGGTGGCTTCACAGAATGAACAGTTATGCACACTGAAGTTTTCTGTTACTTTGTCCTATTTGTTGTTTGCTTCACAATAAAAACTTTAAGTTGTAGGCATGTTCTCTAAATGAGATTGTGCAAACCCTCAAACGATCTATTTGAATTCCAGGTTGTGAGGGAACAAAACAAAAAAAAACAAGGAGGATGAACACTTTTGCAAGGCATTGTACATATGGGACACGCCCATACAGCCTCGGTGTCTTTAAGAACCCCTTGCTGCTGCCCCAGTGCTGGGACTGCCTCCTCTGGCCAAACTGCCGGTGTGATCTTACCCAGCAGCCGGGGGGACAAAGAGGCTAGAACAGCCCGGAGCGGAGGAAGAGGACTGGTCCAAGATACACACGGTAAGACTCCGTTCGCTGTCGCTGGGAGAATTTAGAAAACATCTAGATAAACTTTTCCCAACTGTGGACTAATGCTGCTGTAGTGCGTCACTCCAGCGAAGTCTCCTAAACAGACCAGGACAGGGATCATCTCACAGCTGAAAACATCTCAGAAACTTTCCTAGTGTGTCATCTGCTCCACGAAGTTCTCTGGCCTGGATTTGAGCTGGGACGTGACTATTGGACTCCAGCAGCTGTTTTAAGCTTCCTTAATGCTCCATTAGCTAGGAGCTACAAGATCATGAGACAAGACAAAGTTCTGTTTCATTCTGCTGCTCTTCCATTCTTTCTGTTCTCCCCTCATCCACCTAAAAGTGCGGAAGAAGTGCATGCGCTGATTTCTGTCATTTGGACCGCCCTGAAGAGAGGCGTGTGTGTGTGTGTGTGTGTGTGTGTGTGTGTGCGCGCGTGTCTCAGAGTTGCCTTGTAGGTGCTGGAGTGGTGAGGATGAGGGCTGTGTTCTTCCCCCTCTCAGTCTGTTTGACCCTCGTCCTCTTCATCAGCTTCTCCTCTGCCTGCAACAAAGCGCTGTGCGCCAGTGACGTCAGCAAGTGTCTCCTACAGGTGGGGCACAAACCTTACACACACACACACACACACACACACACACACACACACACTGGAACATTTACATCGCCCTTCACTGGATGGGCACCAGAAGGGGATGGGGGCACCAGAATCCAATAAGGTGTGTGTGTCCATAATATACGCACACACTACAAGCCAGAAGTTTGGTCCCACCTTTTGATTATTATTTTTTGACCAACTAAAAGATGCACTGCTCTTTCAAAAGTGTATTATTTTATAGTCTGTAGTGGCACATTATTTAGCCAAAAAGGCTCAAATTATGTTTTTGATAAGACATATCATGTCTGTCAATAGTGCAACGGCATTCACTTTGGAAAAAAAAACAACCCATAGCTCAATTCTTTAATCTCACAATTCCTTCTGGGTCATGTTTCATTGGACAAAAGTTCCTTCTGCATAATGATCTGAAGTGTTCTTCAAAATCCAGTCCAAGGAAAAGCAAAACGTTTTGGGAAGTCTTTGCCTCCTTAGTCTCCAGATCTTTCTCCCATTGAACTGCAGACCTTTTTGGTGCTGAGAGAGTTTGGACACAAGTTATTTCCTAAGCTTTCATATCCATTAAACTGCTCCCACAGTGTATATCGTTACATTACACTTCAAAACCAGTCAGTTACATTTGCATTTGTAATAAAGCATCGTAGCGTAAGAGCAGCGTAATGTTTATTTATTTATTTATTTATTTGAAAAATTATACTTAAACCCTGTTTACTCCTGGACAGTAATGTTAAGTTAGTGTTAAAACATTAATATTACAATAGATACAATTAACATTATTATCATGAAAGTCCATTTTATAGCTTATAGAATTTTATAAATCCACACAATGACTGGCAATCAGCAGAAACCTGGATCCAAACCTGTGTTCTAACCATCTCACAAAATATAAACTCCTCTTTAGAAAAAATTTAATCTTTTTTACTACTTTCTTGTTTAGATTCAAACAACTTTACTACGCAAGCTATGATGACATTCACCTTGATATTTTAGCACGGATGTATACCTACTGTGAAACAGGGACGTCACTAGGACGGAAAGACAAGGGGGGGTTAGCCCCCAGGGTTGTAGGAAGAAATTAGCGTGTATAGAGGGCTGAAAACCTTTCACCAAACCTTTCCTTTCATTTAAGGAAACAAGTAAAGTTAAGCAGTG
>JBBJLR010000042.1:30649205-30661943 GCA_037577145.1 Brachypetersius gabonensis | reverse complement strand
GAGTGTCCATAACTGTTCACTGCTTAACTTTACTTGTTTCCTTAAGTGAAAGGAAAGGTTTGGTGAAAGGTTTTCAGTCCTCTATACATGATAATTCCTTCATACAGCCCTGGGGGCTAAGCCCCCCTTGTCTTTTCGTCCTAGTGATGTCCCTGTGGAGCAGCATGGCAGCAGTATGTGATCTGGACACAAGCAATGGAGGCCTAACTTGTAGAACTCTGGCGAGCTCATTCGAGCCTTTTTCGATGTGGCCTCACAGAATTATCATGACCGCAACGATTGTGAAAAGAGTTGGCTGGACGTTGCTGCTCAATGGCACTATGAGAATAATAATGTGACTTTCCTATCTCAGTGTTGTAGCGTGGTGCAGAACTGTTTGAACAATTTGATGCAAGATATTTTTGTATTTATTTAATGAAGCAAACCATTTTTGTAATTTCCCAGAGGTAGATTTATTTTTGTTAGTACTTACAAATTGAATTTTCTGTTATTTATTTACTGCTTTAGTTTCTAAGTAAATTAAAATAAAAATCTTTGGTCTCTGATCTACCTACAGTGTGAGATGTCGGGTCACATCAGAGCATTAGGCCATATAGTGTGAGAACATGAATCGTGAGCTACGAACTTCTAACCCCTGATATTCAGTCGTACTCCTGCGATTCAGTCGTACAGTTGAATAACGCGACTGAAAAAAATGGCACAGTCTATGCCCAGCTTAAGCAGTGTTCGACTAAGCAAGAGAAAACTTTCAGAACCACTGCAGGTCAGCTCTGGTTCAGGTCTTTGATTTTTGTGTGTTGAGAGGGGTGGTTGGCTCTCATAATGAGTCACAAAAAAACCCACCCATCACTAATAGACAGTAATGTTAATGTGTTTCCCTGTACTCAGTAAAAGAACTGAAATAGAACCAGCACCTATTAACTAATAAGCTGCCCTTTGAAATATAACCTTATTATTATTATTATTATTATTATTATTATTATTATTATTATTATTAGTGGAGTCAGCTTGTCCTTTTTATAATTTCTGTTCTCTTCTAAGCACATGGATATAAATGTCCATGGCTATGGCTATATATTGCTACTGTATAAACAAAATCTGTACAAAAACCAACCTGTGGCCTGGTGGTTAGGGAGTTGCCCATGCAATCCGAAGGCAGTGGGTTCAAATCCCAGGCCTGACAGTGGCACCACTGAGGCACTCCTAAGCAAGGGACCATTCCCACACACTACTCCCCGGGTGCTGCATCTCTGACTGCCCACCGGAGTGAATGGGTTAAATACAGAGAAAAAGAATCACATTGTTCACACTGTGTGGTGTGCTGTGTTCATGCATAAGAAAAATTTACTTTTTTTACACATGAAACCCCCTCTTTTGCTTTACATTGTGTGAAAATGTAGTAATGAATGGACGAACAGAAACGGTCCCAAATGAAAGTAAGTTTTTTCCTTCCCCTGTGAAGTTACTATATTGAAGGCTTTGCTGCAACAGTCATAACATGCAGCTGATTAGAAATTAGACCAAAAAGTTCTGGACTTCTTTCATGTGAGACTTCTTGGATTAGTCAAGAAGTCGAAGGAGCTGTCCAGTGCTGAAAATTACATTTATGGCATTTAGCACAACTAACTACAGTCTCCCTGGAGTAACTTGGGGTTAAGGATCTTACTCATGGATCCAGTGGAGGTATGCTGAAGGTATACCTGTGACCTCTTGGTCCAGCGGTGAGTATCCTACCCACTAGGCCCCCACCATCATGCACCCACCCCACAATCATGCATGCACTGTAAAACGTAGTATTCAGTCTTAAGCAGAGGTTGCCAGGTCCTGTAGACCTCATACTCTGCACATGTTTTCCTCACTCTACACATCTAACCCAGCCCACAGGGAGCTTGTTAACTAACTAAATCAGCTGTGCTAGAGCATAGTGTTGTTCCACCAGGACTGTGATTGGGAATCTCTGATGTAATTTCTTCAAAAAACTAACCAGGTCATTACAATGGCAGCCACACAGGCAGCAGAAACTGCTTAAAGGCACGGACCCTAAAGCATGTAGCGTACTGGTCTCAGTTACTCTCATTGATCTCTAAGTACTTCTACACTATGTGGACAAAAGCATTACACCAACAGCGACTTTAATGACATTGCATTCAGATCCATAGACTTTAATAAGGAGTCGGTCCCCCTTTGCAGCTATAACAGCTTCCAATCTTTCTGTGGGAATTTGTGGCCATTCATTCTGTAGAACATTTATGAGGTCAGGCACTGATGTTGGACAAGAAGGTCTGGATCACAATCTTCGTTCCAGTTCATCCCAAAGGTGCTGGATGGGGTTGAGGTCAGAGCTCTGTGTGGCCAGTCAAGGTCTTCCACACTGAACTCCTCCAGCCATGTCTTTATGGAGCTCGCTTTGTGCTCTGGGACACTGTCACGGTATGCATGGGAACCGTGGCGTGGAAGGACAGGGAACCGGAACACAAGGACATGTTTAAGGGAAACAGGGTTTATTAACAAACAGAGAAAACAAAACACAGCACAAGGGCTGAAAACCGGGAGAACAGAAAACACACTTTACCAGGGAAACAGGACAGGACAAACCAGGCAGGAGCATACAGGGGGTTGTGAGCTTCATGACGTTAATGTCGACGTGTCTGAACAGACACGGCGCAGGGACTATATACAGGGGGAGACAGAGACCAAACCAATCAGAACACTGAACATATTAACACAAACAGGAAACAGGTGACGGGGTTAACCAGACAACGAACACGTGACCTAAACCATACTGACGGGACAGACGGGAACACAGGGGACCCCTAGTGGGTCTACAAGGGAACAACAGGACTAAACATGACTAAAGAAGACAGGAGGGAACCGAGAGCCAAGAGGGCCTAAATCAGTCCGAACCGTCACAGACACAGTCCTACTGGAATAGAACATTTCTTCCACAAACTGGGCCCACAAAGTTGGAAGCATGACACTGACTTGATATTCTGAAGGATAAAATTACCCTTCATTGGAAGTAAGGGGTCATCTGAATTTAGTAATTAAGAGTCGTGTCCCAATATTTTTGAATGGGGGCCTGTTAATCTGAATGATCTCAATAAGCTTACACTTTTTTTTTTTTGCACTGCTCCTTGTTTAAAGACTTACTACTTAAAACCCTCATCTGGTCTCCCACTGTTCCGAAGCTTGAATGTTTCCACATATTGTAAGTCGCATTAAAGTGTCTGCCAAATGTAATGGAATGGAATGTAATATTAGTAGCAACCAGTGGTCTTCACCAGACAATTCTTCATCTGGCTGGACTTTTTGGGCAGTAATTTAATTTTTAACACCTAGACTTCTGTGGAATTATGTGATAATGAAGCCACAGCCATGTCTGAAGCTATGGTTCATACTCGTAACATTCCTGCTTCTGGCATAGTTTCACCTCCTCCACTGCATGCTATCCCATGACATCTCAAAGACTTTAAATAGAAAATTATATCTTAAAGAGCCAGCATGCTTTATTTGACTTTGCTAAAAATGAACAGCCACATTGGTATTTCTGTAGTTTTATTACTACTATTAATACTGTATTCACTCATTATCTTTATCACCTGTGCGGGCAGTTTTAGCAGGGTCTGTAATTTAGGAGTTGGGAGCTGTCCGTGGTACTGAAAACACTTTTCGCTGCGCAGCCTCCGGTAAATTGGTAAATTACGAGCTGGAGTCATTTGGGGCGTTAGTGATTATACATTCAGAGCGCAGCGGCAGAGCTGTACTCTGCTGCAATTGCTTTAACCTTATAATCCTGCATCCTGCCATCCAGGGCCATCTTCTCCTCCTTTTCCCCACAGCCGTCTGGGCTCTGACTCACACACACTCGTCAGAGAGCGACTCTGATTATGCATCCAGAGCCCCAGCAGGCACAGCAACACAGGCCAGGATCCGGCCAGGAGGTGACAGTTACACCAGAAAATGGATGGAGGCAACAGAAGCAGTAATGACAGCCAGAAGCTTGCAAAATGATTCAGAGCCGCACAATATATTGTTTGCAATCATGATCTGCAGCACTGATATCTGCAGAAGGCCATTACACTATGCTCTGAGCAATCACAGTTCTAGATGAGTGTGATCAAACTCACATCAATTATAAGATAATATAAGATAATATAAAATAAGATAAGACAAGATAAGATAAGACAAGATAAGATTTAAATTTGCAGAAGTGGCATAACCAGTAAAAACCATCCAGTATAACAATATAATATAAAAACAGCTGTTCACTAAACACTTATGTATTATTATTATTATTATATATTTTTATACTATTTTATATTTTTATATTGGTTTATATTCAGCCACTTCATGGCTTTGTTCAGACTGTGGGACAAATCAGGTTTATTTTGTGGTTTTTAGGTTAGAAGTGACTAGATCCAATTTGTTTGATCAGCTTGTCACGTGTTCTTGCCTGTCCATGCTGGTCCATAGTAACAATGCATTTATGGGGTTTTTCACTATAGAAGGGCAAAACATGGGCACCTGTTGCATTTGTGAGCTTGATGTGTACCGTTAATGACTATAACCAACAAAGGCTTCATTAAACAGCATTATTGCTCGTTTTAGTTGAGTTTCAGCTCTTTTTACCCCTACCTGTAAATATCACCACTCTTGTTTAAACACTTCTTGTAAAACACGTTGAATGACCTTTGTGTATGATAATGTGCTGCATAAATAAACTTGACTTGACTATAGTTAGTAAAACATGAACAAAATACGACGGTAGTGGAGGATGACCTGGCCAGCAGATAATGCTAGCAAAAAGACTATTAGGCTTTACCATTCATTTTCAAAGACAGTCTTTAAGTTCATATCTGTATTGATTGTCAGTTTAAAACTGCAGCATTGCAAAGTGGAAATGTGGTTTTAGCTCTCGGTGATGTTTAAGCTACAAGATGCACCATCAACTTTCTTGTTGCACATTATGTGAGCGCATGAAACACAAACTGACTGCTCCAGCTGAGCAGCATGGTCAGAAATCCAGTTTGGGTCAGAGCTAAAACCAGCAACTGGCTTAAACAATCTGATTGCATGCAGGTTGTGGATTTTTGCCATTCAGAAAATATGTCAAGGTCAGATCAGTTTTGAGCTGAATGAGGCTTGAGTCACAAGCATTCACTGGTGTGATCATTACAGATATAGAGAAATATTGACTTGTTCCCATGTTCTAGTGTGTGTAGCTCTCACCTGGACAGGGAATCAGACTCCAGTCAGTGGCTTGGAAGGTATTCAACACTATACCAGCCACTACACACTACACTTGTAGAGTAGAACTGTGCAAAATCCTTGGACACCTATGAAAATAATATCTAAAAACTGTTCAGATGAGATTTTTCACATTAATATTTGTTAAAGAAAAAAATACTAAAACAAATAAATACAAATAACATTATACAGTACATTTTTACTTTTATTTAGAATGTTTCTTGTAGAACAGAAACCTGGTTTGACTCAATCAGTTCTTAGCTCTCTCTACCAACTCACAAATTATCAACTACTTTTTTTTTTACAAACAAAATAAATCGTAATACATTTTGCTGCTTTCTTGTTCATTAGCATTTGTTCTAATAATAACTACAGTAATAAAGATGCTTTTTTCTGCTAGGAAAGTTGCAAAGGTACCTAAGACCTAAGCACTGTGCTATTAATTCCAAAACTAGGAAAATTTATTCCAAAATTATGTTTAATCATGAATAATAATTTTTGGAAATAAATAGAAACAATAACAGCTGATATCATGGATATCTTGCTAATAAAGGTTATAAATCATAGTATAGCAATTGTATTTCTTGTATAGGCAAAGCCCAACCCGGAAAATGTATATCCAAAAAAAAAAATCTTGCAAATGGTGTATAATTCGTTTTGAAAAAAACCCAAAAATTTTCACATTCATGCTTTGCTCCCACATATTAGCAGACCAAGCACTTCCTAATGACATTACAGCCAGCTACAGTGCTGTATGGCAATTTAATACATCTCAAAATGCTGAATCATCCGTAATGTTCCCATATTGTCATGTGGAGGTTTTTCAGTATAGACAGAGCTGCAGCGATGCCAAAGCTTGCCTCCTATTAATGCAGGAAGTTTTGATGTTAAGGGCCCACATGAGTTGAAGGTCAGGCTTTGTCAGATTGCCCTAGGGGATAGTTTGATTTAAATGGTAAGACTGTGTAGAACAAAGGACTTTTATCCCTGCTACAGTGATGCTCACCATGCTGAGTGATGCTGTGTGAGCCTGGTCTGATATATGATCTAATTTACTAAAGGCATGTAGGTTTATTAAGTAACTAATATGTGCAGTGTATAGTAACTAATATAAATTATCTAGATCTATAAAGTAACTAATAAACATATTTTATAGATCTATAAAGTAACTGCTATACACAGGGTATAGATCTGAACTAAACTGTATAGATGAGTAAAGTAACTGATATAAACTTTATAGGTCTATAAGGCCACTAATATACTCAGTCTATAGCTATATAACTAATAAACGCAGTATATATTGATCTATAGAGTAACCATTATACTCAAAAAAGTTACAAATGTATGCCATGTATAGATCTATACATTAAATAATGTACACAGTGTATAGTTCTACTAAGTTACTAATTTGCAGTATATAGTATATACAGTGTAAAGTTCTATTAAGATAGCTAAAATAAGCAGATTCCGGTGTGGGATAAACTAATCTAGTCTGATATGGTAAGAAATGTCATTTCAGAAAATGACAAATAACTTATATAGCAACATATATATACGTATATATATAGCAATATAACATAAAGACAAGTAGTCATGTAAATAAAGTAACCACAAGTGAACTAATATTAAAGGCCCCATATTGTGGAAAAATGAGTCTTGCTTTGCTTTGCTTTGTCTTTTTTAAACAAAGAGTTTAATGCAGAATGTAAAAAAATTATTAAGTCATTTGCAAGAAAATTAAGTTGCAAGAACAGCCTGTTATGAATTCACTGTTTTTGTGATGTCACAAAAACTACTGCATTTACATGTATCCTTCTATTCAGCCTGTATCCGTCTGTCCCCATTCAATAGATGATACATTTGCAAGAAGTGTTGCAATACAGAGCGGTAATAGGCAACAGAGATCATTTACTACAGTATCTGTCTTAAAGGCACAGAAGTTTGCAAAAGGGTCAAATGTAAATAATGAATGACATTTTGTAAAAAACAAAAATGTGTATTATATGGGCCTTTTTATGTCAGAACATGTACCAGAGCATAGCAATTTTTGCATTATATCACAATCATAGTTCTTGTTGTAACTGGATAACATCGAATTGGATAACAGCCTAATAATGTACTTTTTATGTGACCTCAGCTGAAAAATATCTTCTTCATAATTGAATTCAGTGGTTCAGTCCTCGGGGCCCCTCTAATGTTTATGTGTTAGGATTTAAGAGCAAAAATATGGACATCTGGAGAGCCCTGAGGCCTAGTTTGAGATCCACTGAATTGATATTAAGATCTCATGTTGTTGGCTGTGTACATATTCCTATGCACTCTTAAAAAAAGTGCTAAGGATTCTTTGAGTGAACTACTCAAAGCTTCCCTAATAACGGAAAGTGCCCCCTTACGGTCACGTGTGAACACACCAAAGCACACAGTGTGAATAAGGTGAAACTCTTTCTCTGCATTTAATTCATTCACCAAGTGAAGCCCGGGGCTGCCACTAATGAGGGGTGTCCATGGAGCAGTGTGTGGGGACAGTATCTTGCTCAAGGGGACCTTAGTGGTGTCACTAGCAGTCAAGGGATTCAAACCCACGACCTTCTGATCTCAGCGTCAACCTCCTAACCACCAGGCCGCCCCAATGAGGGTCACCCAGAGATCAGTGTGTGGGAACGGTAACTTGCTCAAGGGGACCTCAGTGGTGTCACTAGCATTTATGGGATTGGAACCCATGACCTTCTGATCTCAGGGTGAACCTCCCAACCACCAGGCTGCCGCAATGAGGGGCGTCCATGGAGCAGTGTGTGGGAACGGTACCTTGCTCAAGGGGACCTCAGTGGTGGCACTAGCATTCATGGGATTGGAACCCATGACCTTCTGATCTCAGGGTGAACCTCCCAACCACCAGGCTGCCGCAATGAGGGGCGTCCATGGAGCAGTGTGTGGGAACGGTACCTTGCTCAAGGGGACCTCAGTGGTGGCACTAGCAGTCATGGGATTGGAACCCACAAACTTCTGATTTCAGGGTGAACCTCCTAACCACCAGGTCGCCCCAATGAACAATGATTAGATGACCTTTTAGAGGTCTAAAGAAACCTCACATAATTTAAAGGTTCTTTACCAAGTGTGAGTTTTCTAGAACCACTGTGTACTGTGGAATTTCTTTAAACTTTTCACTTATTGGTGTTGTCTGAAGACGCTTTCCCGTAGGAATACAGGAACCATGCTGTACCTAAACTGTACTGCAATGGTACAGAACATGCTCTGATTTCTCATTGTGTCTGCAGTGTAGTTCTCTTCCAACATGTTATAGCCAGTCGTCGTCCCAGAGCTGCATCCATGGAGCCGAACCGGCAAAAAGTTTTTCTGTCAGAGTTGCTTTTGTTATTGTTCTTTCATTTTTTATGGTCTTGGTTTTTTTGTTTTTCTCACTCTTGTTTACCTGTACACCTTTATGGTACACCTTTATATTTCTTACTGAGTTGAAGATAAATGTTTAATCGTAATAGAAAACTCCAGGCAGACAGTAGTGGTTTGTCTAACAACTTCCCAGTTGTTAGTTTATGTCTCCATTGTTGTTGTTTTTTGCACAGACAGTAAAAAATCAACGGGCTCTTCCCATGTTGTGATGACCAAACAGAAAGCAGTGATGCGGTCTGCTTGGTTGCAGCCTGCTTTTGGCCCTGCCGTCGAGCAGCTCAGGTTTGACTCAGTATTGGAGTGGATTGTATTGGAAAAACATTTGTTCGCGCTACGGCAAGTACAAAAGCACCATAAGTCTTGGCCTTATCATTGGAAAACTGAGAATTTGACAACTAGTGATCTCACAGCTTTTCTTGACTGGAAATCCAAGAGAGCAAATTTGGTGGTTAATATTCTTCTCCAGGCATGTTGTCCAGTGATATTGCACAAGTGGCAAAAAGACGGAAGCACTGCCCTTCTCCCTTTTAGAGTGAGAAAAAAAATTAAGTAAAAAAGCATTCCTCATATTCCTCCGCAAAAGAGAAACAACTTTTTACTTTTTAATACCGGAGGAGCATTGAACGTTACAACTGTCATAACAGTATTTGTAAAAATTATATTGTATGAGTGGCTCACGGTTGATACTGATCCGGTGACACTATTATACAGAACAGACAGATTGTGTGCATTAATGAATGAGCCATATGTATGTTATGCTCTTTATAATTGTGGGCCCACAGTTTGATGTGTTGTTAAAGTTAAACAGGCCCATTTATTTTTTATGTGTGGTGCATTCAGAGGCGAAACCAAAGCCTGATTACCCTCGCGGTAGATTCATCAGCTCCCTCCCGAACTGCTTACATTAATTTCAGCAACTGAGCCACCCTCAGAGAAACAGTTTGCAAACACTACAATTGTTTGCATGAATGTGTGTTTGTTGAGAGATTGCCGACACATGCGGCGGTGTGTTTCTTGGCTAGGTGTAAATAAATGTAGAGAGCCCGGCGCTGATTGATGGGCCTTATCAGGCGGTAACAAATGTACTGTGTCTGATAGGCGTTTGATGAGGAGATGTCAATTAATCAATTAATCAACCGCCATTTTTCCAAACTTCAGTCAGCTGTGCAGCACTGGAAGAAATCTGTATATATTGTACAGAATAATCCAGTTCAGCTTATAAAGCTTTTTCCAAAGGTATTTTACACAAATCTGGGTCTGAAATAAAACATGCTCAAGATCTATATTCTTTATGCTGGTCATATTTTAGTTTAATTCTAAACATCTTTGTATAATAGGATTTGCTGCATAGGTTGAGGAAAATGATTGCTGGAAGTAATCTAATTAGTGATATCCCTCCAGAAAGATTTTTACCGAGGGGAGTTTTTTAATTATGCTCAAACGATAAATACGTTATTGAGTTGAGAAGTTAGGATATTAAGTTCTGTCCAGTTACAGACAAAAATGAAACAAAACAAAGTGAAATACCAGGGAACAACACGCCTATGCAAAACATGGAAGGCCCGCATGGATCTGGAACTAGGCGGAGCTAAACTGGGATGGAGCCTTGAATTTAATGCAAATTCCAATTTATACCAAACAAAAATAGAGTCAAGTGGAGGAAAAGGATTCCCAGTTCAATCAGCCTTCCATTTTTAGTACCCTTGGTAAAGATGGGTAATAATAAGAACATGAAAAATGCCTTTGTGGTTAATTAGATCTATTTCATACCAAAAATATAAGAGAAATCTATCCTTGAATTGAAGTTAATTATAAAAAACGGGTGTTAAAAAAAAATATATATATACATTTGTGACATGACCATTTATTCACCACAGCTCTGGTTGTTATAAACCTCTCAATTAGGAGCAGTTTCAAGCATAGTTTAGGTTTATATTTTTTTATAGCCACTTTCTGATTTATGAAGATCAACACACTTTTGTCTCATTTCATTCATGTATTTTCTGTCCCATGCTGAAGACATTTGGCTCCTCAGACTCCTCTCGTTGGCAGCAACCCCCTGCTTCACTTGGTGAATGGGTTAAATGTAGAGAATGAATTTTATCTTGTTCACACTGTATCCTGTGCTGTGGTGTGTTTATGTGTGGCTATAAGGGGCCTTTTTACCTACTTATACGTCCGAAAAACAGGAAATCGTGGACAACCCTGAACACATAGATTTGCTGCAATTACATTTTGTTTATAAAATCAACAACAAAAAAAAAAGTCACATAGTTTTACATAAAAAATTAGACACTCCGCCATAAAGACATACATTACATTACATACAAGCAAAGGACAGAAGAAACAAATCGATGTTTTTTGGGGATCAGGTTTTAGAGAATTATATAGGAATTCTTTACTAGTAATACTATTGAATAGTAATAGTAATTTCTTAATTGATTATTTACTTGAGATTTGATGGCCACTTTGCAAGGCATCCTGGATACACAGTGGTACGTTTTGCCTGGCTTTGCTTCCCTGGTTTCTTTTTCGATTCTTTAAGTGCATTGTAATGCACAGGAGGGGAAAAAGCTTTGTCATGGAAAGCACAGGCAGTAGAGAGAACAAGGCAGGGCCCTCTGGGGAAACTTCAGTAGGCTTGCCTGAGGCTTGATTAGCCATTCGTCTGGGGCAGAACAGTCGCATTTCCATCACTCATGAGAGTTCTTTTGTGCAAACAGTGGAGAAACATCAAGGAGAAGAAGCGTTCTGATCAGAGACCGGAGCTGGTCAAACCTTTTGTTCCTGTTTTTGTGGCGACTGCAGAAGAACAAAAGAATATTTTATCTTTACTTCGCTTAGACAAACACCTCTCAGATACTTTGTAGCACTGATGAAAAATAAAGAGCAGTAAAACCCAGAGATTTGAAAGAATGTTAATTTCACACAATGTATAGTTAAATGAAACCTAAGAGGGTTATTTTGGCTCTGGTTCTATTCTCTGAAAGCAGATCTGTCTCAAAGGATGCTTTATTTTTGACCAACAATTATTACTGAGGATTTGCTATACCTTTCATTTGCATTACAGAAACACATACATGTTTTTGCTTATTCACATACAGTACTGAGCATATGTCAGAAATGTACTTATTTTAATTCACTGTGAAAATGCACATGAAAAAATGCACAAAATTGCATTTTTTCAGCTATAAGTACAAAGTAGAAACATATTTTATAGAGTAAATTACACAGAAGCATCAGTTCTTAAATACAATATCAGATATGTTTATTAAGCATGTTCTCCCATTGCCTTTATTACAGCTTTTATTCTTGTCTGGAGACTTGTTTTCAGTTTTTTGCAGAAATGTGCATTTCTCCATGTTTACTGTAAACAAAATGCTTGGCTGCATTTTCGGCTTCTCGCCATTAATCCCATACTAATCCCAGACGGAGGATATCTGATCCAAGAGCAGTCCCTTCCAGCCCTAAAGTTTAAAATGGCTTTGTAGTGGTGAAATTGTGTTTATTCTTCATAGTTTTCTGTAAGACATACTGTCTCCTAAACCACCGGATGAACTGGATGTGGTTTGAGCAGATTTGAGTCTGAACTGACTTTCTCCATTTATTTTATGTTAAAATGTGAACGATCAAGCATACATAGTTCGTACATAACAATTTTATCAAATTAAAATACAATCAAACATCTCCTACTGACAAACACTAATGTGATATTTCTCTGTTGTGGAGAAATTTTGTTAATTTTTTAGAGCTCACAGTAAGCCATATTGTCTCTTAAAGCACATCCACATGTCTGCTCCACTTGAAGAGCTATACATGGTATGAAGTGCTACAAATGGTATGAAGAGCTAAACATGGTATGAAGAGCTGCACATGGTATGAAGAGCTATACATGGTATGAAGAGCTACACATGGTATGAAGAGCTACACATGGTATGAAAAGCTACACATGGTATGAAGAGCTATAATTGGTATGAAGAGCTATAAATGGTATGAAAAGCTACACATGGTATGAAGAGCTATAATTGGTATGAAGAGCTATAAATGGTATGAAGAGCTACACATAGTATGAAGAGCTATAAA
>JBBJLR010000042.1:30629791-30644142 GCA_037577145.1 Brachypetersius gabonensis | reverse complement strand
ACACACACACACACACACACACACACACACACACACACACACACACACACACACACACAAGCACACACACACACACAGGTACGCAATAGAGTGACAGACATTGACAAAAAACAGCAGTAATTCACCCTGAGAAAATGCCTTAATTGTAAGAAATTCCAGACGTGATTAGAAACAGATTGTTATTGAAATATATTGAAATATATCCATCTGGAAAAGGTTACAAATCTATTTCTAATGTTCTGGGACTCCAAAACTGAGAAAAACAGGAACAGTGGTGAATCTCCCCAGAAGCGGTCAGCACACAGAGATTCTATTAATTATTTCAAGAATCCTTCAAAACTCATATGTGAAGTAACAAAAGAGCTCATATAATGTTCTGTGGACTAGTGTCCTGTTACATGTGCCCCAATAACATCACAACAGTCAAACATGGTGGTGGTAGTCTTATGGTTAGGGGAAGGCTGTGCTACTTCAAGGCCTGGGTAACAGACACAGCCTTAAACTCTGCTCTCTATCAGAAAATCTTTCCAATCAGACTGTGATCTAAAGCTCAAGCACAAATGGATTTTAAGCTAAATTAGGCACGTCCACCTTATGGCTTATTAGAAATTAGGGTTTTGGAGTCTCAGTTGAGTTTCTGTGGCAGGACCTTTCAAAATCCCTCCAGCTAAAGCAATTTTGCAAAGAAGAAAAGGCAAAATTCCTTCACAGTGATCTGAAACTTGCTTTAAGACGCCCTTGTTTGGAGTTGCTGCTGCTAAGGTTTGGGGGCAAATACTTTTTCACAGAGGTCATATCGGTGCTACATAAGTAAAATAATTGTTTAAACACTGTTTTGCAACACCTCTGCTTGTCTTGTATTACATTTTGTATGTAGATTTAATGAGACAAATATGAAAAAATAGAGGAAATCAGCAAGACCAAATACTGGAACTGTAAATAAGTAGAACAGATGATTTCTCTAGATACATGGATATTATATAACTTTATGGATTTCTAATGAAATCAGTCTTATCAATTGCATTATTGGGAAATTTAGCTTCAGGGAATTTTATACCAGAGCACAAGTAGAATCATGTAGTTAAATTAGGCAATTATTCTAGTTTACAGGGTTATGGACTAATAGAAGTACTACAGGAATATTATATGCTGGTGAAAAGTTATTAAACAGTAGAAATCTTGGCTTTGCATAGTATTACTACAGGTCATTAAAGTAAAGGTTGAAATGAGCCAATAACTGCCAGTAAAACAAAATTCTTTTGTGCCGGAGCTGCTTTTGGAATTGTGTTTTTTTTACTATTAATAGTCTTGTCTGAACTTCAACATTTTTTCTCATCGTTCTTTAGCCATGCATTTAAGACCTAAACCAGCTAATACACTATTGGCCTGATACACTATTGTGTTTCTCGCAGTGCTAAAGATACATTTGTTATCATCATAGAACACTCCCACTGAATGTATATTCAGCCCAAACAGACTGTAGTGATGGCTGTTTTCTGGACCTCCCAGTTGTTCGTTTCACTACGAAACACAATGTACCTAAAATGTGCTTAACTCTGCCTTAATTTACCCCCGAAAATACATCAAAAAAGTGGATTTAAGGCACGAGTGTGAAACCCCTTATTCTTAAACATAAGGCGTTAATTCTGGAGGTTCTATTATTTCAGAGGCAAGTTTGAAAAAGGAAGAGGAAAATGTAGTAGTTACATCCCTTTAATCAAACTCAATCTGTACACTTTCCCCCTTAATTTTCCTAAATGTCCTGTATGGGAAATACATAATCTAGGCCTAAAAATGACCTTTTAGTCAAAGTTATTCATGGATAATGACTATTATTCTGCAACATTATGCTTCCTTATATATTAAGGCCATTCCCTAACATAAGCACAAAAAAAAGAACAAAAAATGTCATGTCAATAAAGCAGTGCTTTAATGTGTGAGCCTTTTTTGGATGTTTTTGAGAATCATGGCATGTTACTAAGGTCATTTCTATATCAAACCATAAACTTCCTTTTATTGTCTATGAGTAATGACCATTATGCTGACCTCTCCCTGCAGAAACCTGCAAAATCATGCTTGCTTACTGAATTCAGACCATCCTTATTAAGAAACAGAGACGCCCAACACATAAACAATAAAGCAGTCATGAACCAGTCTAGAGTGTTTTTGCCCATGGACCTTCATTTTCTGACTCATTTCCCATAGTGATGAGTTTATTTTTGTGCTTATAGCATTTATATACCATGTATATGGCATTTATATAACAGTTTTCAGTCCAGTATTTTTCTTAATGTTGATCATTCATGAATCTTTGACTAGCTTTTTCTTGTGTAAATGTACCAATTCAACAAGAAATAACATTAGTACATACTGATTATTCTGATCTACGTAAGTTTGTAAATCTATGGAATAAACTTTTTGTGAAGCTTTTTTATCAGGTTTCATTTTGTCCTAAAAGCATTTGTGCACCATATGACCAGTCTTCAGTCCAGTATCTTTCTTAATGTTGACGGTTGCATTTATATTGAAAGCATTCAAGAATCTTTGGTCAGTTTTTCTTGTCCTTATTTTGCGAGAAGCAACATAAATAAATACAGATGGTTTCTGTTCAGCTCTTATGAAGTCTGTAAACCTATGGAACAAAGTTTTCTCAACAGGTTTCATTCTGCGCTAAAAGCACTTATCCACCTTATAGGCAATCTCGTTCCACCATCTCTATATTTTTTTGCATGGTGTAAAGTATGCTGCACTAAAATGATATATAAATCTCAGGACCTGGCCTCAGTTCAGTGCTCTTACTCTGATTTAATATATTTATATGTGTGCCAGAGTCTTATGTAAGGGTTATAATACATGGAGAAAATGACGGACAATGTTGTTATTCTCTGAATGACCAGAAATTCTAGTTATGTGTAAGTTTGTGACAGGTTAGCCAGGTATGACCTCCCCTCCTCTCCGGTACTACAGGCTGAGGCTGGACACCATGCTGCTCTCATGTTTCAAGCATGAGAGAACCTTTTATTCTCCAGACCTTTTTGTTAGTACAGCAGTGCAGTTTCCTTTTTTTCTCCAAACATACCACTCTTTGGCTGTTTTAAAGGCAAAGTGCAATCCAAACATGCTAATATAGTCGACGCAGTCAGCTGCACTACATGGACAAAAGTATTCGGACGCTTCAACATTCCACCAACAGGGACTTTAATGATACTGCATTTAAATATATAGACTACAATATGGAATTGGTCCCCTTTTGCAGCTATAATAGCTTCCATTCTTCTTGGAAGGCTTTCTACAACAGTCTGGAGTTCCTGTAGATATTTGTGCCCATTCATTCTGCAGAGAATTTAAGAGGTCAGACACTGATGTTGGACGAGAAGGTATGGCTCAAAATCTCCATTCTAGTTCATCCCAAATGTGTTAGATAGGGTTGAGGTCAGTCAAGTTCTTCCACATCAAACTCCTCCATGTCTTTATGGAGCCTTCACCAAACTTTGTCCACAAAGTTGGAAGCATGGTGTTGTCCAAAATGTCTTGAAGTGCTGAAACATTAAGACTGTCCTAATACTTTTGTCCATATAGTGTATTTATTTGCATTACTGAGCAACAGTTAGAACTAAAATGGGAAGGCAGTGGAACAGTGTTTTATTCTGTACCTTCAGTACCATCTGCATATCCTGTGCTTGATCTCCTCTCAACATTTCTTTAAAAAAAGAAGAAAATCGATATGCTGAAGAACCATTAAGAACCATTAAGAGATTAAGAAATCACTGGAAGTATGAGGCCCAGCCTGAAAACTCCTGAAAAGCAGATGTGTCCCAATACTTTTGTCCACACGATTGCCCTTCACTGGAAGTTTTGGGTCTACAGGCCTCATGTCCCAATACTTCTGTCCACATCCCAATACTTCTGTCCACATTGTGCTGCAGAGTTGGTAACGAATCGACCACGGTGCCTGTAGTTCACAGAGACTGAACTGCTCCTTTAATGCTGACTGTTGTTTTGGCTCTTCACGCCCCTTTTTGCCTGTTTCCGTGTTGTGAGGGAGTTTCTCTCCTCTGAATGAGCCTCTTTCACAAACATTTTTCCAGAGCAACACCGACCACCATCTCTTCGCGAGCATGTCTGACCAAGGCGCTTTCGACACCAATGTAGTGACTCTGACCAGGTTTCTTCTGGAGGAGGGGAGGAAGGCCAAGGGCACTGGAGAGCTGACCACTCTTCTTAATGCTTTGTGCACAGCTATCAAAGCCATTTCCAGTGCTGTCAGGAAGGCAGGCATCGCCAACCTGTGAGTATCGCTCTCAGGCAACACTCCTGCAGCGCCTTTACCTGCAAATATCTTAAAGCTGAAGATACTTTCAGTCAAAAAGTCGTAGATAAGAAGATCGCTTCTTTTCACGCCACAGTTTTGTTTGCTCCACCTTACTAGAGCTTGCATGGAGCAGCCTGAGCTCAACTTCTGCTCAGTCTGACTTTTCTCACTGCAAAAACTCCTGATCTAACTAAGACTCGCAATCTTATTTCTAGCCTAAAAGTCTTTTTGATCTTGTTTTGAGAATAATAAACTATATAAGAGCAGATTTTATTGCTCTTATATAGTATATAAAGATATTTTTCCTATTTAAAGAAATCTTTAGACTAGAAACAAGTGAAATGATCTGTCAGTGCAGTATTTACACTTGATAAGATTTCTTGACATATGTTTTCTTGAAAAAATAACTTAAACAATCTTTGTAATCTTACAAAGTCTGCTCTTATATAGTATATTATTCTCAAAACAAGATCAAGAAGACTTTTAGGCTGGAAATAAGATTGGAAGTCTTTGTTAGATCAGGAGTTTTTGCAGTACTGAAACATGCAAGACTTTTTCTCCACGTTGCACGACCACATACTGTCTTACTGGTGTAGATATCTGTTTGTTTCCAAGTCTCTAGTGATTTCAATCGTTCCTTCTCTATCAAGTAAGAAAAGCACCAGCAAAAGGTGTTTCAGTGTAAAACAGCTCTTTGCTGATCTTCAGGGTAGATTTTGCAGCACCTAACTTCCTGTTCATCTAAGGGTTGGCTCCATTGGTATGAAGAACAGGTTTGGCCTAAATGGTGTCTCTTTATATATAGGACGGCTTGTTCAATGAGAATTCATACAGATTGTCTATATTTTTGCATAACTCTGTGGCGAAAGTCTTTCAGAGTGATTCATTTTTCCATTGGGACCATATTTGAAAGGTAAGGTTTTTTATTCCCTTTGCAGACATCAGGTCAGTTTTAGAAGCCGTTTCACTAATAAACCCACCAGAACGGTGAGTTTTGATTCCTTTTTGAGGTGTAATGCAGTCCTATACAAGATAATTCACCACTGTTTCAGGAGAAAGTGCATCTAAGGGACCCCACTGGTATGAAGAACAGGTTTTGCCTAAATCATTTTCCAGACCGATATTAAATAGGAATTCCATCAGATTTTCTAAATTTTGCATAATTCGTTCATCAGTCATCCTGAGTGATTTGATGTGAAATTTGCTGTAGAGAAGATTTCTCTCAGATTTATTTACGGTGAGGGAGATGGGAACCAGGGGCCGCACGGTCTACGACTCCAATGCTGCCACTTTGTTTGCCGTCCAAAATGACCTTCATGTGCTTCTGTGATGTTGGTGTTGGTAAAATAGTGGTAAATCTGGGGGTTATTTTGTCTTGTAACTTGGATGTGGTTTGAATAATTGGTTTTGGTTCAAAACATTATCTCTAAGGCATCATTGTTAACATAAATAGGCATTAAAGGTTTAAGTGTTGATGACTCAACAAGGGATGGAAAAGGTTTGACATTAAAAACTTCACAACAAGAGAATTAAAAAAAAGGTCTGGGAATCAGTGCCAGTTCTGTCATTATCGTCAAATTGGCAAAAGACAATTATTTCAATTGTTTTTGTAGTTACTTATTGTGAATCAACCAAGAAAATAGTATTTTCTTGCAAGAAAATGCACGAGGCACTCTTGGTCAATACCATAATGACTAATTAGCCACACACCTCCTAGACAAAGTTCTTTTTTTCCTTTATGACCATTGACTCCCTTTTGAAAGCTGCGAAATCATGCTTACTTGTGAATTTAGTTCTGTTAGCAGCAGCAGACGACAGGAAAGTGAACAATAATCGCATTATAAACCCATAGTAACCCATTATAGTCAGTCGTCAGTGCCGTTTTAATCTGTGGAACCTTTTTTTTTTGAATAGTTTTCCTACAGATGACTGACGAAGCATTTCTTTATCGGGATACAAAATGAACAAAATACCGATATTACAATATTTCGCTATTTATTATTTCAGTCTCTGTGAACTACAGGCACCGTGGTCGGTTCGTTACCAACTCTGCAGCACAATGTGAACAGAAGTATTGGGACATGAGGCTTGTAGACCCAATACTTCCAGTGAAGGTCAATCGTGTGGAAAAAAGAATTGGGACACTTCTGCTTTTCAGGGGTTTTCAGGCTGGGCCCAATAATTCCAGTGATTTATTGAGGTCAGCTTTGTTATGTGGATTAATAAACAGTGTGCTGTTCTGCCCCGGTCTGACGCCAGTCTAATCCTGCAGCTATGGCATCGCTGGGAGCACGAACGTGACGGGGGACCAGGTGAAGAAGCTGGACATCCTCTCCAACGATCTGGTCATCAACATGATCAAGTCCTCCTTCACGTCCTGTGTGCTGGTCACAGAGGAGAACGACAAGGCCATCATAGTGGAGCCCGACAGAAGGGTAGGTGTAAAGATAAGGTAAGATGTGATAAACAACCTTTATTGTTACAGCAGAAAATGGACAGAAACAAAGAACAGCACAAATTTAAATCATAGAATAGAAGAAAGTAGAATAAAATACTAACAGGACAGTATAAAATGTGCACTATACAATCTAAGAATATAAAAAAATGAAAATATGTGCATTTGTATTGTAAAAAAAGTCAAGCCCAGAATTAATCATACACCTGGATCAGTTTTGACTTAGTTACTTGTATTCAACCAGCAAGTTGAACCAGATTGGAAATGACACAGAAGATAATAAGATGATGTACAAGAGGCATCACTGTGGCTTTAATTTACATTTGAACAAAAAGTGGCATGTCCAACATTATTCATACCTTTTGCAAACTGTCCCAGTCTGTGGGAAAATACCAGTGAAGACGTGCAAAAATCTCGGCAGCAGTTCTAGGACGATTTTGATTGCTGTAAAAGCCAATAAAGGCTTTTCTGTTGATTGTTGAGAAAGGTATGTAAAAGTATATGTAAACTCAGAGTGGATATATACACAGTGAGCAAATGTATGTATATATGAAGAGTGGATATATAAATAAATATAAGGACACTTTGGACACACACACACACACACACACACACACACACACACACACACACACACACACACACACACCAGCAAACTAATCAGACTTAGTCTCCTGAAGTTTTTTATCTGAATAGTTATTGCAGAATGTGTTCATTTGTTGTGATCCAAGGGTAAATACGTGGTCTGCTTCGACCCTCTTGACGGATCCTCCAACATTGACTGCCTGGCTTCCATTGGAACCATCTTTGCCATCTATAGAAAGGTATGGTTTTACGTGCACTGGCTTTGTATCAGTTAAGTTGAATCGTTTTGTCTATTTGTTTTTATTACTTTATTTGTTTCAATTGCAAATTGATTATAGAGTATCATTTAATGCAGTCATGTTCAAGTTCATTCCCATCTCTGAATTCATCACACGGTCGGGTCTGTTGTGCAGGTCTCAAAGGACGAGCCGAGTGAGAAAGACGCTCTCCAGCCTGGCAGGAACACTGTGGCTGCTGGATATGCGCTGTACGGTAGTGCCACTATGGTGGTGCTCTCCACCGGACAGGGAGTCAACTGCTTCATGCTGGATCCGGTGAGTTTGGCATCACTTTTTTGTTATTTACAGTATATAAAAGATAAGATAAACCTTTAGTAGTGGGAAATTTGCTTTGTCATGGCAGGAAGTGGACAGTACAAAGCAGCAAGAGCAGCAAAAATTAAGAAAACAATAGAATAGAATAAAATACTGCACCAAAAGTACAGTATAAAATGTAGACAGAAATATAGAAGTATAAATATGGACATCTGTACTGTAAAATACATACGTATATGTATATGAAAACTAAATGTAGACTAATAGTGATATTTCCTGTATGTACACAATGAGTATGTGTATATATATTAGGGCTGTCAGTAGATTAAAATATTTAATCGTGATTAATCTCATGTTTGCCATAGTTAACTCATAGTTAACAAAGTTAATCGCACCTTTAATCGCACCTGTACTAAATATACTGTTTTTAATACTCAATTAATTAATTTTAATTATCAACATAGGAGTAGACAAATATGTTTGCTTTGTGCACATGTATCTTTATTAATGGCAAAAGTGGAATAACACTGTAAAAAAAGATTTTTAACCGCAGTGTTCTCTTTAACACAGCCATGTAATGTAATGTAATGTAATCTAATATAAAACCAAAGCTATTTGCCACTGCAGGGCGTTCAGGTTTTATCTATAGCTTGTTATTGAAAAACAAGTTCCCAGAGCATGGGGGCAGAGCCATTATAGCAGCAGCAGAGCATGTGGGCGGAGCCAGTATTAAAGTCACATTTGGTGTAAGGGTCAGGCGTCTTATATGGACAAAAGTAATGGGACTGCCGTACGTGTCGGCTGGTTTTCGCGGGGGTTAGATGTCCCATTACTTTTGTCCATATTAAATAGCTCAGCACTAGTGTTCAGGGGCAGGCTGGCAATCTGGCAATCTGTGCGTTCAGCAAAAAGGCCCAAGATGCGGCCGAGATGCGAAAACCCAACCTGGTGAAGAAAGTCCCAGTCCGCCGCTGCTCGCGTTACTTCGGTGAAAGCACTGACTTTCAAAATAAAAGAATTTTAAAAACCTGCGTTAACGCGTGATGAAATAATTGTCGGCGTTAAGTAAATAATGACTTTCCCAGCCCTAATATATATATATATATATACTGGTACTGGTGTAACACAGCAATGTTCATTTGAAGATGTATAGCTAACTTAGCAAAGTCAGAGTTATTTATCACTCAAAGTGAATGGAACCAGACACTGGCAGCATTTAGAGCATCTAAAAGCCACAGCACAGAGAGTTATTACAAGAGATAAGATAAGCACTTTGCAGTGTTACATGTATCTGTAACATAAATAAATAGGGTCAGCTGTGGGTTGTTCATAGATTTAGCTGCCCGCCATGTTTATCTCTGCCAGAGACGATGAACCTCCTACGATATATACTGTAGGTATTTAACACACTCAAGCTAATATATATCATGGCTAGGATTCTTGTTTCTTGTTTAGATACATATGCATATAGGGATTAATGGTTTATGGATAAATTGCTTTAAATAAAGCATAATGAGATTAGGTTATGGAGGTTAATCAGGGTGGAATAGTGGATGTATAGAAAAAATAAGATAACCCTATAACCCTATGGTTGGGTTCATGGGCGCCGGATGCATTTTTAATGTTGGGGGGACACAGGGCTCGTCTGTATTCTGGAAGGGAAAAAAAAATTGTGTTCAGAAATGAATGATTATGGTTCCAGCGCCCAAGTGTGGAAATATATAAAGGGAGTGATGAAGTGCATAAGTGAGATTAAACATGAGCTATTTGGCCATGTGGTTTATCGCAGAGGTTTTAATCCTTATTACAGCTTTGGCAGACGAGTATATGGAAAGTGTAATAGGGCAATAGTTCTCTTATTTTCTGATTTACCCCTATTTTAGCATAATCAATAGTATATATTACAACTCAGAAGACACTTGTAGGTTCGTTGCTGGGTTTGGATCATAAAGAATATGGCTACATTTACATTATAGACGTCATGATTATTCTATTCAAGGCTTCTTTATAGTCCTCCAAGTTGCTCTTCACAGAGCCATTTCACATCAGAACACTCTCAGCTTGTGGAATTGAAAAGAAGCAGAACAGAACAAAACAGTCCAATCAAACAAAGTATGGAAGATTTCCTTTTAAAGTGTTGTATTCAGGAAACCTGGGGCTGTTTATTTTATTCATGAAACCTACATACCTTCAAATATGATATATTAAATTCTGTCAACACCACACATTGGGGTCTATTTAGCCCAATCCTGTTGCAGTACGAACTCAACTCTTACAGCAGGCCAAGCAAAACAGCACGAAGCCTTTATCTGCAGTTTTTTTGGCCTTTAACTGGTGCTTTATTCGGTCTGTGATTTTATTTTGTAATCCTTGAGTCATGCTCTTCTGGCTTGATCGGTATTGATGAAACTCTAATTGAACTGTGATGATCTCTTTCATTCCACAATCAGATTCCACCTCTCCCTCTCTGAGACTGAATGGGTGTTTGCTTGTGTTTAGCTGAAGCTGCTGGGGCTGCTGGGGCTGCTGGGGCTGCTGGGGCTGCTGCGGCTGCTGGGGCTGCTGGTGCTGCTGGTGCTGCCGGGACAGATTTTATGCTGAACAAACCTTGAGCACATGCTGACTTCCTGCAGGTGCTCAGCAGTGAAATATGCTAAATGGTTGAAATAAATGACGAATTTGCAATAAAGGGCATTGTTTTCTACCGGGCCAACTGTTCACATAGAACACCAGCCGTTGCACTTTCTGTTCTATTCTATTCAATACTATTCTGTTCTCGTCTATTCTGTTTTATTCTGTTCAGTCCTATTCTGTTCTCTTCTATTTTGTTCATTCTACTCTGTCCCTTTATATTCAATTCTGTCCATTTCTGTTCTACTGTATTTTGTTCTGTTCTGCTTATTGTATTCTTTTTTCATTCAATTCACATTCTATTCACACTCTATTTGCATTCTACTCACATTCTATTCTATTCTATTTTGGTCTATCC
Organism: Brachypetersius gabonensis; assembly: GCA_037577145.1. Classification (NCBI taxonomy): domain Eukaryota; kingdom Metazoa; phylum Chordata; class Actinopteri; order Characiformes; family Alestidae; genus Brachypetersius; species Brachypetersius gabonensis. Next base: position 30,633,247 of record JBBJLR010000042.1, on the reverse strand, counting down.
TATTCTTACACCGCTGGCCTATCTATACAACACCCATACTTACCTTCATACTAACTGTGGACATGTTGAATAGCATATGCAACCTAAAACGAAATTGTACCTCACTGAGTTATTACATAAATGTTTAAAAAAGGTTTTAAATACACTACTGAGCTGGACTGTGTTGTGGTAGCTAGTCCAAGATAGACTGGATGGAAATGGCAAAATTGCAACCATGTTCAGTTACAACAAAAAATATGTTCAATCTCTCAGCAGCATTATATCATTACTTAAATGCAGGTATGCCATTATTTATATCGTTTTGTTCAATTTACGTTCTGTGTTTAAGGTTTTAAGTCTAAAAGTCACTTCTGAACTTTTTTTTTTGGCAGAAAATGAAAAAGGTTGTTTTTTCTTCCTTCCGCGAAACAAGACTAAACAGAGACCAATAACTTTTTCATTAAATTCCAATCATAATAATACATTTTTTCCTCTTCCACTGCCAAGCACAAATGTGGTATAAATAAAAACAAAGCAATTAGAACTTCACAACTAAACACAAGTGAGAAATGTTTTGTTAACCGAATACTCATTCATTCTTCGGCTGCCATGACGATTGAATTCAAATCTATCATTTAAAAAAAGTGACTTGATTAAAACTTACATTGAATGAATAGTCTTTGGAATTACTTTGCAGACTGAATAGTAAAGGTGCAGGTCATTTTAAAGCTGTGTTCTACAGTCTGAACAGTCTCTGAAAGGGGGAGGTATAAATAAACTCCAAAAAAGAAAAGAAAGAAGAAACCCACACCAGCAGGGTGTCATGAATGTGTTTAGTTACAGAAAGTCAAATTAAACACAATAATTACTTCACAAATTTATAAAATAATCACCCGGTCACTAAACTAATGAACTGATCCGTAGTGGCAGGCTTCATTTTTACAGGAGGTGACTGGCACTTTCCGTTTTTTTGTGATTGCAAAACCTTTTCAGACTAAAAATATTGGAATGAACTATTTCTTGACTGCTTGGAGCAGAAAGTGTTCCTCACTGCAAGCTCCATGTGTGGGTCCACCGGGCTTTTACAGAAGCAGCTGTAGTCCAGTACAGTACAGCCTGCGGAGCCAGACCTCCCTCTATCTCTCTCTCTCTCTCTCTCTCTCTCTCCCTCTCTCTCTCTCTCTCTCTCTCTCTCTCTCTCTGCATTCCTAAGCCCCAGCAGTCGTTTGTCTTCCATGTGTCACATCTCTCCTTATCGCTTATCACCTCTTTTCCTCCATCTCTAGCCATTTATCTAATATGGCCCCTTGCCATTAGTCTAGTCTACACACAGCTAAAAATACACGGCATCCTATAGCGAATTGATCCCACAAGTATCTTCGCAGCGACTATGGGACCTTAATTGGTAGTCTGTATATTGAACCGCGCTCTTATTCATTTCAATATTTAATTGACGTCGTCGATAGTTGACTGACTTATGTGTTTCAAAAGTGGCTCAGCTCCCAGGATTTAACTGCCCATTGAGATTAAAGGAGAAATGCATGGCACACATTCTGAGGAGGCATATCGGACCCCTATTGTTTGAAAGAGTGGAGTGAAAAGGCTCAAGAGATGCATCCCCTACCTCACAGCAGTTCTCAAGAGGCCTATTACTGTGGTGTTGGAACCGTGACCTAGATGACATGCTCCTCTAGCTGTTGTGACAAAACTGTAAAAGCATAACCTCCGGAGAGTTTAAAACGCGAAAGGTGCCAAAGGGGGTCATTTGGTGGAAGCACTTTTGCTTCCCTGAAGAATCTTTCAATTAATTAAGTTTTTTTTTTTGTGAATGAGATTTGAAAACCCTTTTTTTAATAAAGTTTAATGAACCTCCAAATATAATGCAAAGGAAATGTTACTATAAGTATGTAGAAATTTCAAGGAACACTGATTATTGAGACGGTTTTGATCTATAAGGTATAATTGGACTGGTAGAATCTTAGATGACATAAACATAAAAAAATTTCAACATGGACAAAATATGGACTATGTGGACAAAAGTATTGGTGGTCCCTTACTTCCAGTGGAGGGCAATCTTAATAATAGCATGCTTCCGACTTTGTGGACACAGTTTGGGCAAAACTTTTTCTATTCCAGCATCACTGTGTCCCAGTGCACAAAGCGAGCTCCATAAAGACATGGCTGGATGAGTTCGGCGTGGAAGAACTTGACTGGTCCACACTAGGCTTTGTGATTGTGAGCCAGGTCTTCTTGTCCGGACCTCTTTCCAATACTCTACAGAATGAATGGGCACAAATTCCCACAAAATCTTGTGGAAAGTCTTCCAAAAAGAGTGGAAGCTGTTCGAGCTGCAAAGGGGTAACCAGCTCCATTTTAAAGTCTATGTATTTGAATGCAGTGCCATTAAAGTCTCTGCTAGTTTAGTATAGTGTACATTGACTTTAGTGGTGGCATTTAAATGTTTAAAATTACTCCAGAGCAGAGATGTTCAGAAGTCATTTTTACCAAGTCCAAGTCAAGTCTCAAGCCTTTGTGCTCGAGTCCAAGTCAAGTCTCAAGTCTTTGAGAGGCAATGTTTGCAAAAGACGACTCTAAATGTGGGATTTTTGAGCTGTAAATATTAAGCTCTAAATGCTTAGAAGATATTCTAACTGGCCACGCCCTACGATTACAATTGGCTGTTACTTGGCAGGGGGCGGGGCTGCGTGCTGTGATCTGCCCTCACCAACATGAAGGATTTGCCTTAAATGATCTTAAATCTAAATATTAAATATGAAAAATATATCTAACACTCTGAATGTGAAACTCCACAGTGACACCTTTCCAACGACCCCTCGAAAACCGTTCTTACCTCGGACAAAAGTAATGGGACACCAGGGCGAGGTGAACGGTTTTCAGGTTGTTAGAAAGACTGCGAGATATTAATAAATAATTCCATGAAATTAACATGGTTTACGAGGTTATGACTCATGAGTCACAGCACAGAGTCCGAGTCAAGTCTGGAGTCGTTGAGGGAAGTCTAAAGTCAAGTCACAAGTCTTTGGTTGTGAAACTTAAGTGCGACTCGAGTCCAAGTCTCAGACTCGTGTCCCCATCTCTCGCCCAAAGCAGTCTAGAAGAGCAGGGTTCTTGGCTTACTGAGGCTGAAAAGACTGACCATTTAGGTACTGACATTTTGAATTAAATTTTTTCAAAGCCCAGTGGTATTAAACTCATTCAGTCCATCCCATAAAAGTATTGAATTTCTATGGCCAGCCGTGGTTGGTTCAAATGAAAGGTGGGAGCATTCCTGGGCATTTCTATCCCTGTCAACACCAGGGATAACTAGGGTTGAGTCAGAGAGTAGAGTTACACATGAAAAATCAAAACTTTAAAATTAAAATGAAAATTTTTAAGAAATTATTTACATTTACAGTATTTAGCTGACGCTCTTATCCAGAGCGACGTACAACAGTGCTTAAGAAGTCCACGACTGTT
>JBBJLR010000042.1:30611007-30624129 GCA_037577145.1 Brachypetersius gabonensis | reverse complement strand
CGTATACACACACACACACACACACACACACACACACACACACACATATATATATATATATATATATATATATATATAAAAGACTGGTTTAAGTGGTTGGTGTGACATATATTGCTTCCTAGTGCTGAAGATACTTTTGAGAAGTGCCTACGATGTTTCTGAAAATGGTGCCAAGCACTGAAATGGAATGCAGGTTTAATGGCTTTGAGTCTGCTGAAAGATTTGGAGATTTCTGATTTGTAGAAGTCGTGTGTGCATCGCCGAGGAACGCAAGACGATCCCTCTGTGCCTTTAAAATCCTGATGACTCAGCACTCTGCAGCCACAGTGGGCAGGCAGGAGCAGGAGCGTAACCTTGGAAAGGTCGCAGATGAACAGATGCCTTCTGTAGCCAGAGTTAAAAGGGTGGTAGAAAGGCTTTCCCTGGGGGTTACAGCTCGACAGATATTGAGCAGGATCATGGGAGAAATATCAGTAGCAGCCGAAGCACAGAATTCGTTTCCCAGTCTAGGCATACTAGCGGTCTCTGGGGCTATGCAAAATAGCAGTAGGATGGACACTGGATGCGAGTCAAGCTGTTTGTGAGTGTGTTTGCGTTTGGCTATGTATTTAACAAATCGCAGGGTCTGAATAATCCTAGGATGATGGAAAACCTAAGATAAGACATGCAGGGGAAAATGAACAGTTCCTAGAAAGTCAATTGCCTTTTTTTTATTTTTATTCAGCTTTCATTTTAAACAATACTTTGGTGAATGATTGTGGATCTAATGGGTGATGAACATGTCTGAAATACGCAGTTCAGTGACGGTAATGTTGCAAACTACTTATAAGAGCTATACCCTACCAATCATTATGAGGCAAATTGCATGCCTCAATCATCACTTGATTTTCAAAAACCATATTGAGTTATTTAGTAATCTTAGACTTCAGTGTATGACTGTTTCCTATAAAAATTGACCACCTGTCCATTTCTGTACATTTGATTTTCCTCCTGTTAAACTTTTTCATTAAAACAGTAAAATATCCAATGGATTTCATATAGATAACAGATGTTAAGGTTAGGCCTATATTTAGGATTAGCATTACTTACTAACGTTCTGTTCAGTACAAACTTGTGTGTGTCTCGGTTTCTCTTTGTGTCTGTGTTTGTGTTTGGGCATTCATTTGTGCCAGTTTCTGATTGAAATGCCGTGATTTATTGCCTCTTGACTTGATGAATGAGACCCAACAGTGAGTGGTCTGGAATGACGGGGCGGTCTATAATTAGCTGCGGCCTCCCGGAAGGAGGATATTAGAGTTTGCGTCTGCTGATCCAGAACTGATTCAGAGCACAAGCTGAGAGCTGGCTCTGATTGATGGAGGAGGCTGCTTATGCAGTGGCCAGTGTTTATAATGCAGACGAGCTGTTCTAGAACATTTCTGTCACTCAAGTGAAGAGATCAGTAGCACGCCATATCACCGAAAAGTGGAATCAGTTTCTATTCTGGAGGAGACTTGCCATTTTAAACAACAAAAAATTAATCTGACTTTGTCTATCTAATGTTTGCCCATCTTTCATACCTTTAAAACTTGTGAAGTGTCCATTCAGTTCAGTTTTTGAACGCTTAAGGGCTTCTGAACATGTTCTCAGTGAGTGAAAAATGGAAAAAATGTTTGTGGTGTTACATAAAATAGCAAAAGGACAGATGCAAATCATGTCATTCTGTGTGTGTGTGTGTGCTGTGCATCTTTCCCTGTGGCAGAAATCTGCTTGTTGACACGAGGTCGTAGAACGGCGAGCGTTCAAGCGGAGACATACTGTCGCCTCTATTCGCTCTCGGTAGACCACTTCAACGAGGTGCTGGAGGAGTACCCCATGATGAGGAGAGCTTTTGAGACTGTTGCCATCGACAGGCTAGACCGCATAGGTAAACTCAAATCCTTTTTTTTATATTTACCAATATTATTGATAAACATTGATTCATGCATCATTCATCAATTATTTCTTAATCGTTCACTCCAGTTGATGTCAAAACATGCTTCCTGTCATGAGATCATGTTTGGTTATTGCACTGGAGCTATTCCTCTATTGTAGTGAAGGGGTATTGAATGCTTATGTATACCAATTAGCACAATTTGATGCCACCTCCCACACTATGGGTCTGTCATATGCTCAGACCGAGCCTTGACTCGAGAGAAAAACAGTCATTGAAAAGGAAATTTGTCTGACTGAAGCTTGTTCACCTCTACCCAAAATCCCGCTGTTTAGTGGACTGTTCCTTGAAAATGCTTGAAAAAGCATTGTGTCCTTGGATGACTTCAGGTGTAGTCAGCAGAACTGTGTTTTTCCTGCTTTAAAACATTGATTCAGTTTATGATTGCTTCATAATTAGTTTGAAATTTGAGATATTTAGCTGATGAATTCGGTTTGTTAGAGCAGAGCAACTGGTGAAAAGTGCATTGCCATGGTATTCTGGGACTAGGCTTAATTAACATCAGAAAGCGAGCAGGAATGTGCTACGCCTTCTTTGTTACAGAATTGCTTACTTTCCTATTCCTCAACAGGTAAGAAGAACTCCATCCTAATGCACAAAGTGCAGCATGACCTCAACTCGGGCGTTTTCAACAACCACGAGAACGAGATGATCCAGGAGATTGTCAAGTATGACCGTGAGATGGTAAAGCTGGTAGACTTGCAGCGTCCGCGAGCCATGTCTATGACACCTTCCATCCCTGGAGGCATCTTCGCATCACCTAACCAATCCCAGGGTGTCTCCGCCATTGCTACCCTACAGCAAGCTGTAGCCATGAGCTTCTGTCCCCAGATGGCCAGCCCTCTAGTGGGACAGGGTGTGCTGCAGTCCCCTCGAATGGTCAGACGCTTCCAGGCTATCCAAAACCTTTCCAGTCCTGTATCCATCTCTCCCTTGCAGGCACAGCCACCTGGGTTGATTCCTGGGGGAGCCTGTGGTTCTGCAGCCACTGCAAGCCCACCTGTGCAGAGCCCGTTAGCAGCAATGGGTGGCCGGACATTCCAGTATGGCTGCAGTCCAATGGGTGGGCGCACGGGATCTCAACTGTCCCTTATTCAGCAACATGTGCCCAGTCCAACGCGGGCCACCCCACAGAAGAGTTCCCATCCCTTGCAGCATGGGGGAAGCCTGAGCCAGGATGCCCGGGCCTTGTCTGCTTCACAACCTTCCCTGCCCCAGGACGGCCCGACAGCTGTGGGTCCCAGCCCACCACCATCAACCCGTGTATCCTCAACATCCATTGGGCCACCTCAAGCTCCTCACCCAGCCGTTCCTGGGCCGTCTGGGGTTAGAAGTGCCGTGCCTCAAAGAATGGCACTGCCTCACCAGACACCAGCAGCAGGACCTAGTTTCCCCTCCACTCCATCCCCTATGGGTACCCCTCCAGTTGTCAGTGGAGCAGGTATTGCAGGACAAGGTCATCTCGACCCGATAGTGCACAAGAAAGATTCAATAGTTAGTCTCCCAGAAACGGACTCAGCTAGATCCAGGCTGTCCTCGAACCTCTGACCGGAACACTGGCAACTTATGTTGTCATGGCGACACTATTGTGAGTCACAATGAATTCTGTTCCCCGAATTCTGTCAGTGCGGTTTCGCCGCGCTCATGTAAGAGCCTTCGGTAGAGGAGGCAGAATGTGTGGTGTTTTACTGATGACAGGGATCAATGGGGGACTAACCAGAAAGACCTATTACTAGATATAACATCGCTACTGTAACTAGATTGAAGCGGGTGGGATGTTTCTAGTCGACCCACTTGTGTAGTTAGTCACTTTCGCGTTCAGCTACTAATGCCCCCATGCTGTCTTTGCTATGAAAAGGGATGGAGAGGAAATTCTGTTGTATGTTACTGTTGCATACTCTGTAGAGTCCATCAAATGCAATCTGGCCTGAGCTGGGAATTGAGGAGAAAAAAAAAAAAATCAGGGACTTGCATCAGATGACAATGATGAAATTTTATGCTTTGAAAAAGTGTTTTGAGTGTCCTTTTTTCTGAATAAGCTATAATTGTAGCAACTAATTAACTGTCCATATTCTTGTAAAATATCAATGAAAATAGTATTATAGACCGCTGGTCGATCTTACATCGATATGTAAATAGGATAAATGGGGGAAAAAAAGTAAATATCATTGTATCTACTCAAAAACCAAAGTTGAGCTTGAACACAAAGTTTGGTTGTGTCTGTGTCAACTGAGAAAAACAAGTCAAAAGAAACGCCATTTATTTAACTGCCTTGATTACGAGTTTAGAAGCCATATACATGATTTGTGTGTGTCTATGTGGGAGAGCAGGAGCTTGTTATTTATTCATTGATCTGTTTTCTCAAGAGAGTGCAAAGCTATTGTGGTGAAACGGCTGTGTTTTTTTAAGCGTTCTACTGGGCTTTTTTTGATGGATCTGTTCACGATGGCTAAGGCAATACTTGGCAGACTCTGGGCTGCACTGAAAGCCTTTACTGATGAAGACCAATGACTCTCTGTCACTGGTAGCAAGTAAGAAAGAAGAACCAAAAAAAATACATACATATATATATATATATATATATATATATTTACACATGAAACAAGACTCGTGCTATTTTTTGATCCAAGTTGATCCTTACATGCAATATAATACTGCAATACTCTGCTTACTGTCTCCCATTTTAATTTTGCAGAGCATTTACTTTATTCTCTTTGTGTAATGAGTTGCAGATGTGAAGGGGGAAAATTTGTTTAGCTCCAGGCAGTTTTACATTGACGCTGCTCCTTAGCGTTATCGACTGACACCTGATGAAATGGGTTTTTCCTGCTAAGGTGTTGCTACTGGTATTTAAATGGGTGGCATTTCTTAACATCGTAAAGAGCTGCACTAAAATACTTGATTGTAGTGATCAATTTTAGGTTCAGCGTACGTGTTTCGGTTGAAATGTTCCTATTTGTAGCCTAATTTACCTGGAAAAAGTCAAATATGTGTGTTTTGTTGTTCGCAAATCGTGGAATTCTGTTGCATCAACCAATTATTTGTGCAATTTAACCAGTGTTTCTGAGATGTTCTGCACTTTAATGAAACCTCCAAGGTTTGTTTTACCAAGTGTATCTGGATGATAAGTGATCTGTGGACGAGAGTGAGAGTTTTCGAATGCATTTGTTATGGACACTGACCAGATCTTTTGTTTGGTTACTGGCTGAAACATCATTTGTTGTCTCGATCATAAAGATGTTTCACCTAAGCAGTACATAGTTGCTTGTTTCATAGTTAACTGCTGCAGTTTTTTTTCCACTTGAACATGGATTGACTGCTGTAAATATGATATTGTAAATCAATGTGTAAAGAGCAATGTTAGCTAGAGGAGGGCCTCAATATTCAAGAGAAAGGGAACCAAACTCAGATGGCAATAGGTGCGTACTTAGTCTCTGAATGTATGCCAATTGGCGTTTTATGACAGCAAAGTGAATATCAATTACTGCCATGTAAATAGGATCATAATAAGTAATGCAAAACGGAACGCGTGTGTAATTCTGCTGAGTGTTTAATGTGGTGATCGACTCTTGATTATGCTAATTAGATACTTCTCAAATACTTTTGTTTATTTATTTATTTTTTATTGTCACCGTCCCACCCTGCTGGAGACTAGGTCTTAGATTTGAAACTGCATAAAGACGTTAATAAAATGAAGCACACAATATCCGCACGAGCTCCCTCCACAGGACTAGTAGATTGCAACATTCTTAATGGTCTCACTGAGTTGACCTTTGGTGGTTTTTACGGTCAGATGAAATTAATATTGGCAGCTTAATGAAGGTGGTAAATCAGCATCATAAACACTTCTGCTCCACAACATTGCTAATATCATAAGTCACGTTTATGGATCTTGTTCTCGGGTCTGTTTCTTACTTTCGTTTTCTTTTCCTTGCTGTTGGGATTTTTCTATTTTAATTGTGTTTGTAGATTTTCATAGTCTTTCACCATGAAAGGTCATGAGCTGGCATTAGTGCTATATGATACAATTAGCATATGCGCAAACAACTAAAAGCCCATTTCTGGCCCTCTTGAGCTGACAACGCCACTTACCTGCAGAAATATGATCAAATGAGTCCTGGGGAAAGGAAAAGTGGCATGAGATAGGGTGACCGTCCAGCTGGGCTCCATGTAACTCGATTGCTGTTTTGTTATGCTATCACTTGACTTTAAATACACAAGAATAATACATTCTGTTCTTTTTTGCATGGACAGTGCAGCTTTCTGCCTTGTTACAGTTCTAACACCCATTGACAGAGGAAAACAAGGTGAAATGCTGCATGTTTTTGTTTTTTTCTAAAGTGTCTACCATAAATCCCCAGCCTACTGACAGCTGTATTGTGAGTGAGCTGAATCAAATGAATGGATTCCTGCTGTGTGTATCGCTGCGGTTTAACTGCAACATGATTGGAACTGTTTATTTTTGTAACCATGCACATATGAAGGAGTTATGGCCCTATTTAAGCTGCTATTCTGGCTCTACTGGACTGATTTGAGAAAATTGTGTGAAGTGTGGTCACAGTCAGTGCAAATATATTAACCCCTACCCATGGCTTAAAGGAATCCTCCACCACGGACTGTAAGGCTGGCTTTACATGAACAAATGTTGGCATGAAACGCTCATGAAAGAGAATTTCACAGTTACACAAAGCAGTTCAAAAAAACTTCAAAGCAAATCTTCAAAGCTGTATGTAACACTTTTGATTATTCCAACTGTTGGCAAGATTAGTAGCTAGTATTTATATCGAATTGTTCTGGCTGTATAAAACCATCATTGATGCATTGTTTAGCCTGGATTTGCATATTAGTATATATATTATATATATTTTTTATGTCAAGAGAGGGGCAAATGAACAACCTGTCTAGGGAGATCATAATACAACAGGCTAACAAAGCAGATCAGTTGGTAGGAATATCAGTTGACGCATTTTTGGCATATTACCAACAATCTGATTTACTCTTTCACAAAATGGAGTTCAAGTGAGCTGCAAATGGCTATATGTTAAACAGTGCATGTGAAATTCAAGCAAGCAAATGTTTCTTCATGTAGAGCCAGCCCCACAGAGCTAACACAGAGCTATCGATCCGTTCAAATAATTTCATGCATAACACTCACTGGCGTCCGCTGACTTTTTAGCTATTAGCAATTTTTTGCAACACTGGGTGAAGTATTCCTTCAAGCAGACATGTGGAGTAGTACCCTCTGTGTTTTACTGTAAGCTTGCCATGCAGCTCATGCAAAGTCCCTGAAAAAAAAAAAGGAAAAATATAACCACACTTTTGGTCAGAAAGGCCAGCACTGAAGGCCGGGTCAGCATGGCTGAACTAAAAGATGGACATTTATTAGTACCATCATCCAAAAGCTCCTACTGTTTCACAGTACAGGACATAAATGGTACAAAATGCCTTGATATAACATGTCTTAGTAAATCAGGGTACTTTATGTTTATTTGTTCTGAGAAGTGTTTTTTGTTGTTTTTTTGGGTTTTTTTCGTATATACAGTGTGCCCCAACGCACAATGTAATGTACATACCTAGTGCCTAGTATACCTAGTTTCCACATAGTCTCTTTTAGTGGTACGTGGCTCTGTAAAAAAAATAATAATTGCAAACTATGTGTTCTTTTTTTTACCTTGCAATATATGTACAATATAGCTGCTGAATAGTTGTTAGCAAATGAAAAACAAATAATCCAGCATAATCTTCCCCTGTGCGGGAGGATACGACTTGCACATTCATGTCTGTCCTGGACCCTTGAACAGCATGCGCTGTCTGTACCCATGGTGCGCTAAGGTTGAGTTGACTTGCTGGGATGCACATTGTGGAGCTCCTGCCAAAACGCCTGGCTCCACCTGAACGTTGGTGTTTGGTGGAACCGCTGTTGCAATCCATAGACATCACGCCAGATGGCTTGCCGCTTTTCAAAATCAAGCCCATCTCTATAACAGACTGGACATCAGCTAAGCACACAAAGATAAAGAGAAAAACAGCGCAGGTTTAAATGGATTAAATCTATTAGAAAATCCTTATTATGATATAAGCATGCATATATTTATATTTTTTATGAAGTGTATATAACTGGTAATTTTACATAGATATATGCATTAAATGACACAATATTACATAAATATACTTTAAATATAATTATACAGCTGGAATTATTTCATTTTGTTTTTTTCCTTTATTTTAATAGGTAAAGGAATGGTAAAATTCTACATGATATTTTTTTTTACAACAGCACAGTCATTGTCAGAAGGAAAGCCAAAATTATGCTGATGTAACATATATTATTCATGTGGGCTCGATGTACATGTTTGAATCAAACAACTCCACTTTCAGAGTCTCAGAAGAACATATAAACTTTTGCCGTGTTGCAGAATTACTTTGAAATGTGGACAACACTGAAATACATTAGCAAAGGCCTTTTGTTGTTTCCGAAAGCAAATGAGTGGAGTACGGTAGCAAAGCCTTGTTAGATCCCTGCCTGTCATTAAAATGCAGATGGTGAGCTCTTCCTGCAGATCTGAATGTGAATGTTACAGCGGATGACAGATTTTGTTGCATGTTTCAGAGCTGAATATTCATGCGGGTACGTCCTGCCTTGTAGTCTTAAGTGCTAGCGTGGCTGTTGAGTGTTTCTCTACAAGAGCAAATTAACTTTCCAAGCGCAAACACATCCTCTGTAGCTTCTCTGATTAAACATGGATGTCTTTTCATTGCAGCTCATTCATTTTCACTGTAGTTGTGTGTGAATGACTCCAAAAGGTGGAAAAGCAATAAAACTACAGTTGGCCAGTGCAGTCAGACTAGCACTGATTTGAAGAAGTGTCAGATTAAGTACTTTTTTAGCTGCCGTGCATGAAATGACTTTGGATTTGTGTCTATTTCTGCTGAATCGAGGCTGGCTAAGCCCCGGATGAGGCTAAGTGAATGCTAGCAAGGTCTTCCAAGGGTGCTTAGCAGGGTTTAGACTTGCAGTTGTAAAACACCCAAACTAGTGTACCAAAAATGCTTGCAGTGACAAATTCTGCTATTGTTGTTGCCAATTTATCTCTTACCTACAACAACACAGTCCACCATTATAGGCAGCTAGGTGCTAACTAGTTGTGTAAAACTTACCATTTTGTTGAATGAGTTTTTTGCTTTAATTCTTCTCCGTAGATCAGATCGGTTCAACATTCTAGCTTTAAACAACATTAAGTTCTATATTTAAAGCCCCAGGAAATCTGTGTTTTCTATCAAAGTACTTAAATCTTAATCCTGTGGCCACACAATATACATGTAAAAAGTGTGTCTAACCAATAACTTTCCGATATCTGATAAATGGCCAATGTATTCTCCTCTTTTAGTACTTGGCATCCCTTATCTTGGGTCATGTGTGCATCAGACATCAACTCACCAATCACATGTCTGAAGTATGCTGTCACACACATGTAGTTTCTAAAGCTAACGAGTGAAAGCTAACAAGTGTAACTGAGCATAGCTAGCAGGGTAGCTTCTGGGTCTGCATTCGTGCGGCCATGCCAGTGTTTCTTCGACACTCAGTCGGCAGGGAATTTAAGAATAGTTTGAGCTGTGGAGACAGTGGAGATGAGTATAGTCCTATGTAGAGCCTGTTTATACATTTCTCCCAATTTTGGTCTCACTGTGTTTTGTTTTGCTTCAGTGCCATAGCATACTGGGAGTGATGGGCAGAGGACTGTCAATTACAAACGCTTATCTGAATATTAAGACATTTGTCAGGTCTGATTAGAGGTTGCGTTTTTATTATATTTCCATCTTTTTTATTCCAACTGACTAAATCCTTCAATATACCATTCCATTTTGTCCTGTAACATCTTATAATGTTTTCTCTGGGACTTCAAATACTGCATTTAGCAAGATAGAAAGTTTTTTTCAGCACATGTTTCTAGAAACAAACATAGAAAACATATTCTGTTCAAACACATGATGATAAAAGTTTGTCTTTCTAAAAGTTAAAGTCAAGTTTACCCATCATACATACTTGGCTTCTGATGTTCTGGAGTCTTCAGAATGAGATGGAGTCATATGCTCTTGATGATGTTCTCCTTTGGAGTTTTGTTCATTTACATTTACGGCATTTGGCTGACGCTCTTATCCAGAGCGACGTACATCAGTGCTTAAGAAGTCCACAACTGTGTCTTACTTGGAAAATAGCTTAAATCTGTGTCAGCTATTTAACCAACATACTGCAGTCAGAGCATCTATACAACAACTGTCAAGTAACAACTGGTCAACACCCAACCCAGCAATACATGAGCTATAGAGAAGAACAACGCAAGTTATGAAGAAAACAAGGGAATAATTTTTTTGTAAGAAATAATGTAAGCAGTAGGAAAGGGACGTAGTTAGTAACCAAAGTGCTCCTTGAAAAGGCGGCTCTTCAGGCGACGCTTGAAGACCGTGAAGGACTCTGCCGATCGAACCAGAAGAGGGAGTTCATTCCACCACTGGGGAGCCAAGACTGAGAAGAGTCTTGACGCATGTTTCCCTCTTCTCTTGAGCGGCGGAGGCTCAAGACGAGCCGTGCTTGTTCACTAGTGAATGTAAAGGGAGGCTGTTTGCTTCTGTTAATTCTTGGGAAACAAAGTTCACATTTTAGCTGTATGATTGTCTTCAAATTATCCTTACAGAGGAAAGAACAGAATGACTAATAACTAATTAGATGAAGACAACAGGATAACAGCTATAGTTATCAACATAGTGACCTCGGTTTGGCCTTCTATCGCTGGGTAAAATGTTTTGCTTGACTTGTGAGGAAAGAGTTTACTAGAAATGATAAGTAGGTTGTATTTATTAACCTGTAGATAGCTAAACTTGCAGGCAGGATTGTTCGAGCACAAAAGATATTAAAACACTTGTGATTTAAACATTTTTTTGATTTTTTATCATTAGTTATGCTTTAAACATGTTGATGCACCTGTAAGAATATTTTCCTGGGGTTTAAATGACCTGAGATTTTTTGTTGCAACGGTATTGTTCTGGTGTCTGCATGGGTGTAAATTTCATTTAACAGTAGGGGGGGACAATAAATATAAAATTTCTCATGAGCAATTTTTGAAGGGGACACAAATAATACAGTCAAAATGTACTTATAAATAAAAACAAGAAATTAAAAAAGTTAAAATTTTTTATTTAAAATTACTAAAGACACTTAAGAACAGAATAGAAATTGATTCTACAAAAAAATACAGTGTGGTCAGTTTGGACGTAGCACAGTGCTCATCTAGTAAATGCACAGCTAAACAATATGCTAATTTGACCGTTAATGTTAACATTATGCCAAGTCGTCACAAATAAAACAATGCATGGCGTGTTAGTTGCAGTGCACTATGCAACAAGCTATTGTGAACAAGCTAAAGTTAAATAGATAAGTAATATTTTAATCGCTAATATAGCAGATTCATGGAAAATTACATCAGTAATCAGCATTTATGCCGCAACTAATTTATGAATGAGTCTGCATCAACTACATTAAAGACAATCACTTTATTTAAAATGAATAAAATAATTGAGCCTGACTTGTGTGTGTAGAGTAGGTGAGATGAACTGAGAAAGCGGCCATGGGCCAAACCACTATGACTTTTATCAGTTTTTTCTGGGGTCATGTCCCCCCGTCCCCCCTGGGATTTACATATTTGTGGTGAAAAATCAGGGCAATCTAAGTGTAAAAAAGTGCTGTCAGTCTGTCTGCTGCAGTGCTTATGAAAGGAAGAGCTCTGGCTTTGCTGCAGTACTCCTGATGTTCGAAGCTCAGCCCTAATCAGCTGTGTATAGGTATGTGTGTCTGTGTGTGTGTGTGCGCATGCACACTCACTCAGCGCTCCTCGACACGCTGCATTGTGCAGATATTAGTCATCTGCCGCCTGTGGAGGTCAACTGAAGTGCACTGGGCCATGTCAGCCCCATAACAATCTAAGGCCCCTTCTTTCTCTTCTTCTGGTTCCCTCCAGTCACCTTGGCTGCAGCTACAGCCCTGGTCAGGCAGCAGTGGTTTGCTGTAGGGAGGTGGGTGTGATGTAATTATTTAGTCCCAAATCCAGCATATGCAGGGCTTGATGTCATTCACAATATCCCAATACTGATACCTTGATTTTCACTGATGTGATTCCTAAATTATCTATCTATCTATCTATCTATCTATCTATCTATCTATCTATCTATCTATCTATTAGTGGTGGGCTGTTATCGGCGTTAACGTCCTGCGTTAATGTGAGACTCTAATCGAGCGAAATAAAAAATATCGCCGTTAATCTATTCACAAATTTGGGTTGGGAGCTGGGTCTATACTACACAAGCAATGATGACTTTTACCTTGATATTTTAGCGTGGATGTATACCTACTGTGAAACGGGGACGTCATTAGGACGGAAAGACAAAGAGGGGCCTTAGCCTTAGCCTTAGCCCCCAGGGCTGTAGGAAGGAATTAGCCTGTATAGAGGGCTGAAAACTTTTCACCAAACCTTTCCTTTCACTTAAGGAAACAAGTAAAGTTAAGCAGTGAACAGTTATGGACACTCATAGTATTGTTCTTTTAAACTGAGTACAAACGGCACTACCAGAGAAATATTACTGAACGGGCTCCGGTTGCTGCTCGCCAGGGTCCTAATGCCCATTAGCTACCTACAGCAGCTTAAACAGCCAGTACATAATTTTCATCATCTATGCCCACCCCTAATTAATAAATAAATAAATAAATATATATATATATATATACACACTAGTGGTGGGCATAGATTATTTTTTTTATCTAGATTAATCTCACTGTAATATTGGAATTAATCCAGATGAATCTAGATTAAAAAGGCTCAATTGAATTCTGCCGAAGGCATTCAGAATATGTGTGCTGGCCAAATAATGACTAAAAGTAAGTCTTCTCAACTCCTTCTCAACTCCTTCTCAACTCCTTTGGGGTTTGAAGCCCCCCACTCCCCAAAAAAGGATCCCAAGCCACCCTAAATATATAGTCAATATTCTACTATTTTTAAATTATATATCTAAACATTTCATGCAAGATATCACTGAGTGCAGATACGCACTTTACAAATAGAAACAAGACTATGAACTGAAATGAAAAATAATAAGTCTAG
>JBBJLR010000042.1:30581441-30608139 GCA_037577145.1 Brachypetersius gabonensis | reverse complement strand
CACACACACACACACACACACACACACACACACACACACACACACACACACACACACACACACACACACACATCAGACCAGTCCATGTCACTTAAAGAAGGTTTGGTGAACAACAGATCTGATAAATTACACTATAATGTAACAAAATAAAAAGCCTCAGACTTCATGATATATACTGTAATGTACACACAGATCTATTCTCAGATTACATGTGTGTACATAGGCACATATGAGCATGTTTAACTTAATCGTTTTTTAATTGGATTCAGTGGCTGCTCCTTGCTGCAGCTGGTGCAGTCGGCCTTATGAGCAATGAGTTCAGTCGCGGCCTTTTGGTTGCCCCGGGAACGGAAGGAGGTTTATGGGATCAGGAAAGGATTCCCACCTTCGCTGAAGCATTCAGCTGCTCTAGCACACACTTGCACACACAGCTGTGCTGCACGTAGAGGTTGTGCCCCTGAGAATCAATCACCTGGCAACTAGCCTTACTCTAACTACTATAGCGTAGCAACCTCCTAACGGGAAAACACATGGTTCTTTCCGTCTGGGTCAAATTCAAAGTTACACATCTTACCAAATATGTCTACATTACTATTTGGATGGGGGGTGCGGGGTTAGAGTAATGGCATTATTACATGTATAGACTGTGTACTCTTCAGTCAGTATAACTACTGCTGCCTTTTATATACAATTAAACAAACTATATAAATATTCCAATGGTACCATTGGAATACCATTCCAATGGTATTCCAATGGTATTTTAATTATATACCAAAACCATGTAAGTAAATATTGCATTACAGTAAAACCCCCACTTAATCGCAGTTCAACAGTCTCTTGTGCACATTCGCGGAAACTGTTTGGGGCGGGGCCATTTGATTGTCTTGCTAAGCACCGTGCCCAAACATAAACAACCAGCATGAGTACGAGGGGGTGTGGCAGACGGGGCCCAGACGTTACAGCTTTTTTCCTGGCAGTATATCATTTTTCATGCATTTTAGTGCATAATTATTAGGAAAAATATAATTTACTAATTTTGTAACATACATAACGTAAATTCAGCTACATTTCCATATAAAATATAACAGTATATATTTTTTGGTATTGCCCAGAGAACACAATTACCCCTTTTCCACTGCACTGGTTCCCATGCCGGTTCCACAGTGCTTTTCCACAGAAAAAAATTGGTGCCGGTCCCAAAAACAAGCACAGAACTGGCACCTAAACTTTGCTGGTCTCGTAGCAAGAACCCGGGGCATTACGAACAGTGAGTCTGGCACGTAAATGTTGTCTATGTCTCGTTCAATGGTAATAACCCACTGAATAAGCTGCATTTGGACACTAAGTTCGGCCATGTTTGTTTCTGTATGGTGGGCGTGGCCGGTCACATATTATCATGCAGCTCCTGTCTAGTGTAAATGCGGGTCGGTTCTCGGCACCTGGCACCTGCAACACAGGTAAAAGAAAGCATGTCTTAGGATGGTGAAATACCTTTACATTTTCTTTATATCTGGGTTAAAAGGAAAAGTGTGCAGACTTTATGTTGTGGAAAACTATCGGTTTAACACAAATTGTGTAATTTGGTGTGGCCATTTCTTATATAACCTACAAAGAGATTCTGGAGTATTTTCCTTAATTCATTCACTATCCAAGCTGCTTATTCATAAGGGGAGGTAGGGGTCATGGGGTTGCTGGAGCCTATCCCAGCAGTCATCAGGCGAAAGGCAGTGGAACACCCTTGATGCAGAACTATATGCTAAACTCTGCAACACAGACTGGCGCTCATCCATGACATGCTGTATAAGTGAAGGGAGGGAAGAGAGATGTGTGTGCAGGTGTGTCTAAATGAGATTTTGAAAAAAAAGAAGTGGAGTTCAGCTAAGCATTGCCCTCTGCTGTTCAAACTGACCACCACTATGCTCCTTCTTTTTCTAATTCTCTCTCTCTCTCTCTCTCTCTCTCTCTCTCTCTCTCTCTCTCTCTCTCTCTCTCTCTCTCTCTCTCTCTCTCCCTCCATCCAAAATGGAAAATTTGGATAGTTTAAAGAGACAAGAGAGTTTAGGGTGAGAGTCTGTCAGTTTAAAGACTAAGAATATCCCCTTCTGATCATGTATGTTGGAGACAGGAATATCGTTTCAAACCTACAAGCCCATAGTGGTGAATATTTTAAGACAGGACATTAAAATATCACTCTAAATGCATAAGTGTCTACATGAGTACTACACAAGTGGATTTGTTTATCGCTGTGGGGGATTCTCAGTGTTTGTATAATGTATTTGCATAATATATACAAGCATAACCACTCTATATATACTATTTATATATATAATATAATAATGTCTCTTTCTGCTCTCTCTCTTTTAAAGATTCCAGCTTCTCCTCACATAACTGACCCTGAAACAAATAGATATATGTGTGTGTATGTGTGTGTTTGTGTACAGAGAGCAGAGAGAGAGAAAGAGAGTTGACAGCTGTACTCCATTGTAACAGTAGGCACTTCTTGTACATGATCAGAGTAGCCAAATATGTCGCATATAAACAATGACACAAAATACTCAGTAAAGAAATGACGTGCAACTTCACTCCACTCAAATGGAGCTCTCGGAAATTCCCATGGCCACCAAATATCTGTCTGTTTCGCACTCTATCTCATACTCTTACACACATATATAATCCTTCTCTTTGCTTAATTAGTTTTTTGCACTTGGATGGAAGTCGGTCCACTGGGCTTTTGTTACAGGGTCAATTATGTGTGAGGAGAAGCTGGAGACTTTAAAAGCAAATAATAAAGCTAATCCCCAGCACTAAATAAAGAGCCGGGGTGATTATTCCAAACGGACGCAATTATGAGCGAACGTCTCTCTCAGTTGCCAGAGAGCTATGGCCCCCCACCCCCCCACTCACCCCCCACTCATGCATTCAGAGTAAAAATCGGCACACATAATTTACATTTGCAAGCTAATGACATTGGGCATGAATGTTTCATCTGAAGCTATTCATCAAGGGGCATCTGAAGCAGAAGCAATCAGAGTTTGTGAGTTCCTTTGGAGAAAATTAGGCAAACTTTCTGAAGGGGAATCCTGCAGGGCCTTTGCAAGTACAATTATATATATATATAATATATAATGATATATAATTGAAGTGTAAAACATTGTCTGTCATAGAGTGCCCCTTTTTACACAGCAATTTAAGCCAAAAGGGTAAAAATATCTGATAAATTAAGGTGGGTGGGAGAGAAGAAAAGGTCCAGTGCAGCCGATTACCACTCTCTGGTGAGGGTGCTAAAAGGCTCAGATCCTCAATTCTGTTTGTTGTGGTGAGTTCTGGCATTGGATGAAGCTTCTGCCACTGCATCAAGGGTGATCCTCCTCAGACGGCCATCGAGTTCCAAAATACTCCTCAGTCTTCCACTCGGCTCTCTGTAGTTTACGTTTTCTTCTGTTTGACTCATAAAAGCTGTATATGGATGATGTTACAATCACATATGATGCAACATATGGTGGATAAATAGCTGCCTTTATCTGACTATTAATGTTGTTTAGCCATCTATAATTATTTTATTGCACGTTAATACAGGTTTTAAAAGTTGTGTGCTTTCATCGAAGTAATGCGAGCTTTGAGCTTTTTAATGTGGACAAAAGTAATGGGACCAACCGACACGTACAGCACTCCGATTGTCCATATAAGACGCCTGACCATTACACCAAATGTGACTTTAATAAAACTGCATTCAAATACATAGACTTTCACATGAAGTTGGTCCCCCTTTGCAGCTACTATAACGGAGGGGCTTTCCGCCCTGTTCTCTGGACCCCGAGGGTAACTTGTTTTTCAAAACAAGCTAGAGAAAACGTGAATGTTTGATTACATTAATGTTTAAGTTGAGATTTACATAAATATTTGAACTGTAGATGTGTGACTGTGTTAAAGGGAACACTGCTGTTTTTATTAAGCCTCTCATTACTTTAAAGTATTTGCAAACCAAATGTTACTCCACTTTTGTTCATATAGCAGTACTTTAAAAAGAAATGTGTGCAATACACCAGTTCTGAATTAATGATTTAATTTCGCATGTGATTCAAATTGTAATTGTAGCCCAGCATTAATATATATGTATATGTGTAAGATTATGTTTTGAAAAAAACTGTATTGACTGTCATTATTATCATAGATCTGACCAAAGCAAACATATTTGTCTACTCCTATGTTGATAAGAGTTTTAAAAACAGTAGATTCCGATTCCGATTTTATTTGACACATACGCCATCATACATGGTACGACATGCAGTGAAATGCTTTTTGCATTTTGTTTAGGACAGACTAATTAAAGGTGTGATTAATTGTGAGTTGACTATGGCAAACATGAGGTTAATCGCAATTAAATATTTTAATCTACTGACAGGTCTAATTTGTATATACTTAAAATCATTGATAAGCAATTTATAAGGAAAAACATTAGAATTTATCTAATTTAATCGGAAAAGCAAGTCCCAAAATTGTTGTTGCATAAGTCATTGCTGTAACATGCATCACATAAAAAGCATTATAATACAAAAATGTAATCCTATCTGTAACTTAAAATAAGAATATGAATAAGACTGACCATAGCTTTTGTTGGTTAATTTAGGAATGGACACGTTTTTACCATCATTTGCCAGTTCCTTCAGTTTTGGGCGAGTAAGCTTCTATTACCAGTGAATGCCTTTAAAGGACAATGACTTGTGTGGCTTAGTGCATATTTATGACTGCTTTCTGCTTGTAACTTTCTCATTCAATTTGTAAAGAGAGTGGATGTAAGCCATGCATGTGAAGTCTCAGTGGATTGTGAGCGGTCCTTTGCAGGAGAATGCGGTAAAAAAGTTGGAAAAGAAATTGCAGTGGGGGAAAAAGGAAAGTTCTGGACACCTCCTGCAGTTTGCTGAGAGCACGGTGTAAATTTAAACCTTCAGAATCTTGCTAATTAAAGAGAGTGAGAACGACGAGTGAGACAGAGCTGAATTTAGCAGCGACACCCTACTGTGGAGCAGATATAGAGAGAAGGGGAAACTGGAACAGTTTTGTGATTTTTTGCCATGTACACGTCTCTGCATTGATTTCTAAATAGGCCCATTTTAAGTAATTTAATGCAAACTGCAGCTGGTACACTCTACAGGTACAGGTCTTAAAATTCATAAGAATGCTTTACTTTCCTAATATTCATAAAAAGTTGGTGCAATGTTGTCCCCCTCTGCATTGTCCTTGTCACCATCTGTTGTTTGTTATTTACATTTTCCATGTGCTTGTTACCATGTGCTTATTATTGCTGTTGTTTCTTGTCTGAGTTCTAGCCCTGTCTTCGTATTGGTGTTCCCCTGTGTGTAGTTTGTTCCTCTATTCTAGTTTCTAGTCTTGCTTCATCTCTATAAAAAATGATGCAGCAAGTTTGCGGCATGTATAGGAACCATTTTCTTCTTCTCGAAAGATCAGCAATGGCAAAGTGGGTGGACTAAAGCTCATCTGCAAGGAGGCTATGAGGTTTCAACCAAACCTTACAGAATGTGGGAATGAAAAAATAGTCCATCTCCCTGCAAAAAGGGAGATCAGCTCCCTTTTTGCAAACCTGGAGTAACATCTTGGAGGGAGCCAAGGAGCTTGGGCCATAGCCACTGTCTGTCCAGGCAGCTGGATCAGAGTTTTAACTCCGGGAGGGCTGCACAGTGGATCAGGGGCTCACCTCGGCGACTGCTCCCATCCCTGAGCTCCTCA
Source organism: Brachypetersius gabonensis (assembly GCA_037577145.1). Classification (NCBI taxonomy): domain Eukaryota; kingdom Metazoa; phylum Chordata; class Actinopteri; order Characiformes; family Alestidae; genus Brachypetersius; species Brachypetersius gabonensis. The sequence continues at coordinate 30,602,394 of JBBJLR010000042.1, read as the reverse complement.
GCAAATAGCATGGAACGAGAGGGAGGACTCCTGACCCAAGCTTGACAAATCGCTCAAAGCTCTGCTAAAAAGAGTCCATCAAATCTTGCTTCGACAACTCTTCAGTCCTGACACTCGACCCACACCACAAGGCCATCAAAATGCCATTATTAATAAGCTGACAACATTTTGTTAGGATTGACCATTCACTCAGACATGTATTGGCTGTTTGTGGCTATTTTGTTGAAGAAGCCAAACTGAAGTTCAAAAGATGTGAGCAAATGTGGCATAAGTGTAAACATAACAAATTAAGCAATTTTTGAGATACTGAATTGTTAAGTTGTAGCGCCGACTGTGGAAGGAATTTTGTGAAATTTGGCATGCTTCCAAAGAATGCGGTAGTGATACAGCATGTCAAATTGTGTCAAAATTTAAATATTTTGGCTAGTGACGTGATTTATTTTATATTGACCTTATTCAGTAGGTAGAACTACTCCATAAATGAATGGTAAAGTGCATTCCAGAGGCCAACTCGTCTTAAAAAGTCATCAGCCAAATACTGGTGAATGTGCTGGAGTGGAGGCCATAAATAGAAATAAGTACAATGGATTGTAAGTTGTTTTTTTGATAATGTGTCATTTTTAGAAGGTAATACGCTCCATCTTAAAGAGCAGAACCCTGGCTAGACACCACAAAAGCTCTGAATGCACTGATATTTATAGATACAGTTTCATGCATCAGCTCGTGACTCTTAGCTGTGCACATTATTACTGCTAATGCTAACTGATGTTTTTGTGCACTGGACAATGTGACCTTGCTTTAGTGACCAGATCCAAGGTTGTCTGGCCCCTGCTCCTCCATCTTATCTGCCATGCAATACATCAAACCCTTCAATCAATAGCGTCTCCAGGGAATTGGAGATCATTTCAAGAACCACAAGGGAGTCTGTAAAGGCATAGAATGAGAGAAATGCAGTAACAGAATAACATTTGTGTACTCGGTTGTCATTTGTTTATCTTTGGACACAGGATGCAATTGCTCTTGTGTGCAGTTTTGCAGTTTCAGTTTTGCAGTTTCAGATTCAAAGGAATGGTATCCAGCCAAAACAGGTTTGGATTTCATATTTGCTTCTTTAGTTTAGAACTTCTCTCAACCTGCTCAAACCACATCCAGACATTCATTCAGCTGGAGCAGACTTGTGGATACGGTTTAGACTGTAATTTACAACTGCTTTAATAAGACTAGCCCTGGTGGTGTCAGCCTGTAGTGGCTGTGTTCATATTTACTGCTCAAGATTGAGTCATACTACATCATAAACCACAAAAACAAGTCTGCACCACCATAATATAGATTTGAGCTGGTCAGGGGAAGTTCTGGTAAAGCATTTTATGGATTATTCCTTTAGTACATTACATGTTCAGTGTACCAATGAGTGAAGGCTTTGCTTTATTGGGAAAAAAACAAATGTATTTAGATTTCCCCATAATCCAGAGGTGGTAGGCAGGCATGTTAAATGTCAGATGTTTGCTTTTTTAGTTATTTGGCACCTAGCAGCAACCAAGGCTAAAAAATCTCTCGCTTGAATCAAGTGATTAACTGTTTACTCAACTGAAGCGGTGAAATGGCCAGCAATTCCCCCACAACACACTCATCTGAATCTGTAGTGGGTGCCCTGCTAGCGTCACACAGGGTTGCCAGACCCTTAATCAAAATCCGTACTCTCATAAGCCACCCAAAGTCAAAATGCGGGTAGCAATACAAATGAGTTCTCCTCTGCTTTTACGCTATAAATGCTTCTATGCTATTATCCCAGTAATCTCTTCTGTGGCACTGCTATGGTGGGATGACCTATGAAGGATGGGGGCTGATCTGGAGAGAAAACCCACCATGCATGTCATTAACCACATACGACCAGTGTTCTCTGACACGGGCAATTAATTAAAAAACTTACAAAGATGGAAGAGAGTGAAACGAGCACGCTATGTAGGTGACCCCGTGGGAAGACAACCCCCTACTGAGAGATAAATATTAGAGAGAGGGAGAGATGGAAGCACTATTTCTGTCCAGTGGTCCCCACGGGGGGAGCGATTGTATGGGCTGCCCTGGTCACATGACACTGATGCAACCTTGGAAAGAGAGAAGAGAGAAGAGAAGAAAGACCCAACACAGTAGATACAGTCAAACCTCATCACCACAGAATTGGTGTCGTGCCCAAATTGGAATGTCATTGCATTCAAATACATCGGATTGCATTCATATACAGTACATTAATATGGAGTTGATCCCTCTTTGTATCTAAACTCGCTCTTCTTGGAAGGCTTTCCACAAGATTTTGACGTTTCTGTGGGCATTTGTGCTCACTCTTTGTGTAGGTCTTGCAATGGTGTTGGATGAGGCTAGTCCACATATGAACATTTAGATATGATAACCTTTTATTAGTCCCACAAGTGAGAAATTTGCATAGTCATAACAGAAAGTGGACAGAACAAGGGTAAGAGCAGCAAAAAATAAAAACAATAGAATAAAACTATACCAACAGTACAGTATAAAAAGTACACTATACAAACAATGTATATATGCACAGAGTGAATATATAAATACATGTAAGAGCACTGAAGTGTGAGTTTGTTCGTGTGTGTGTGTTTGTTTACCTGGTTGTTCAGACTGTTGTTTTACAGCTGAAGAGATTGGGAGCCATGCTTTCTTATCCAACATCAGTGTCTGGCCTCATAAATGTTAGCCATTGCTAAATAAACATATACACGTCTTGGTGTCAGCGCTCACAAATTCCATCCACAGGCGGAGTACGCCCTCTTGTGGTAATTATAAAGCAAAGCATACATTAATTTAGCTCCAGAGGAACTCGCAATCTGTATTAGTTTAATGCTCCCATCTCGGACTATAAATTATACATAAATCTTCAACATTTATCGCATTTATAACATAGGCCCGTTATGTTAACAAATTGGATCACTAGCTTCTGTTGAAACAGGCATGTATGAATTATTAAAATAGTTTCTAATGTGGACTGAGCTCATCTGAAGTGAAGGAATGCACCTCCCTTCTTTTTCCATACGAGAAGCAAGACGAACTTCATTTCCCACAACATCTTGCGAAAACGACACCGCTCGCTTGTCCTGCATTCTTTCGACATTTCATCTTGGTCTTTGTAGTTTTTGTTCTAGATGACGGGCGCCTCCTTGACGTTGGGCCAGTGTGTGAGGGAGACGAGCCTCTGCAGTGGGAAGTCCATCATAGACATGAAAATAAAGGCCAGGTAATGTCGTGTTTTAATAGGAGATGGCTTCTAGCTGTGACTGACGGGTCAAATATAAAAATCAAGGAGTCATATAAGGATAGTTTAGCCTGTTGCGCCATGGTAGCTAAAGATAGTCATGAGCTAACGCTAGCTAGCATTGCTAGCATCGCTCGCTTGCTTTTTTGGGAACACTAAGCACATAATTGAGCAATTCTACATATAATATATAAGCAGTTTAAAGCGAGAACGTGTATAGATGTTACTTGTAGACATTAAAGGCAGCGACGTTTGCGTTATTTCTGTTTTTAGGCATGAAAAAAAGCTTACAAACACCTTTTTTGATGTTTCTGCAGTGGAAAGCAGGCTGCTGACTAAGTGACTCGCCAGGTCTTTCCTCATGCTGCAGTGTTCACACTGTTTACATGCTGTTAAACAGTTTTACCTGTCACCACACAAAGCCAGGACATGTATGATTTCAATTACAGCTCAACCACTTTATCCAAGCAGTGCTGGATTAATTTTATAGAGCGGATTATGTAACGCGATGTTGTTGACATCCGGAGCAGCAGTCAGACAGAGAGAGCATCAGATGACCAGAAGGGCATCTTACCCTGAGCACAAGAACTCGTGTAACTGTTTTTAAACTGATCCCACTAATCTTGTTATAATAGACCAAGAGATTATGGCATGAAAAGAAAGAGAAGACACAAAACCCAAACAAACGGGTGGTCCCACTGATGCCTGTCAAAATCACGTGTCTGACCAAGCATGTAAAAGCCTCCTGTTACAAGTGTGATTGTGATTGTATGGCACAGACCCCCACCCTTCCTAATCCCACCCTCAAGGTTATATCTGCATTTGTCTTTACCATCTGCTTTCTAACTGCTGTAAAGTCACATCTGAGAAGCTCTGCTTCAAGCTAGGCTTAAGAATTCTCCATTAAAAATCTGATTTTTAGACTTTAGTTTTCTGTCTGAGTGGTCATAAACAAAACTTTGGATATGATACAATATGTTATAAATAGTAGCATCTATATTAAATTCTGCAAAAAGTAAGAAGTTAGGTAAGAAGTGCATTTGCCCTAATCTTCTGTTTTCTGACGCTTTGCCAGGAGCCGTTGTTGAATTGGAAACATGTCCAAGAAAAGGGGCAGGTAAGTGAACCTTTTCAGTGTAAACATTAACATCATTCATACGGACAGGTCAGGCTGTGCTGGGCGAATTGTTCTTACTTGGAGTAAAACATTCATGTCCTATAACCGAATGTTGTGTGATAATTAAAACAGAACAGTTTTTTTTTTGTTTTTTTTTTTGCATACCCTGGAATTTTTCACAGTTCATAATAAATACTATTCACAATAGTATCTTAATTTTTGTTACCCGTAATTAGCATGTGTCTATTCACAATTAAGTTCAGATTTTGGTAAAAAAATAAGTAGCACCAGAAGTAGTAACCAAAGGAATAATTTTAATGAAATAGATTAAATCCTCAGGTGAGCTCAGAGAACAAATATAAGCCACTGAATGCCTGTTCAAAATATTTGAGTGAATCGTGTCTGAAGCCTTGTCTCTTGGCTGTATTGACCTTTACACCTGCAAACCGAGAGCAGATGTTGATAAGGGCCACGTCACACGCTCACATGTACGAGAGCGTCTCTTCTAGCATCTTTTCAAAACAAACAAAAAAAAAAAACACAGATGTGTTTTCTTGATCTTAACACAGAACATATTTGGAAGTAATCATAGTGCATATTAAAATATTCAGTGATTTATTACAGTAATTTGCATCTTTAAGCCTTACAAATGTCAGTATCATAATAACGACTAACAACTTTCAACTTCCAGTACCTATTATAGCTGTCTCTGATCATAAGCATTAGAATAATCTGATTATTTTGCCAGTTAATCAAGAAATCTGCTTTAAAGAAAGGGAAAAGGAAAAAAATAGACTTGGCTGAACAATATTTTTTTCAAAGATTCTCTAGTAGTGTTTTAGAAAGGAAGACTTTACTAAAAAATACTGTACTGCTCTATTGCCCTGAATGTGTCCAGCAGTGTGCTTCTTACTGTAGGAAAGGGCAATGGGCAATATTTATGCATTATTTTAGTTAAATTGATAATTTCTTTTTTTTTAGTTAAGCATAATTCTGCTCCACAGTATGGTGCGTGTTCATTTTTCATTTTCCTTTTGCGTTTACACCCCCCTCAGGAAGCGCAGCAGTGGGGAGCTGAGTGACACGCTCACCCTCGACCCCAACAACCTGCTGGGTAAGAGGATACAGCACAGCTGGCGGGAGAAAGGTGCGCTCACCAAGTGGAAAGGCACAGTGCTGGACAGGCTCAGTGTCAACTCCTCTCTGTACATGGTGAAGTACGACGGCTTTGACTGCGTCTACGGCATCGAGCTCTTCAAAGACGACAGGGTGTCCAACCTGCAGGTTCTCACTGAGAAAGTGGGTGAGTGTCTAACAGGAAACTGTCTAAACAGGAAATGAACTGTGCACACTTCGCATTGCAAGGGATGCAGAAAGTTGGGTTTTTTTCCCCAGACACGGAAAAAACAGTCATGCTTTATCTTTTCTGTCCTGTAGCTGTGAAATTACTGTTGCAGTCTTTAAACGGAACACCTGAGATACCCTGCTACCCAAGCCAGACCTTTTTAGATCCAGATCAAATTTTAGATCAGCTTTCTATTTGATTTGTCATAAACAAAGTTCATCATTCAGTTCATCATGGTAGCATCTGAAAACGTATGTTCACGAGTTAATGTTTCTACTAGTGTATTCGAGTATTCAACATTATTCGACATAACAAAAGCTGTGTACTAAAATTTTTTTGCAAATATGTTAGCCTCAGCAGTATATAGTAGACACAAGCGGTTTGTTTATTAGCAATTGGTCAGGTCAGGTCAGGTCAATTTCTATAGCATATCATTGCCAAAGTTCATGGCCTGGTTTGAAATAAAATAATACATAGCATATCAGTAAATATCATCTAATAAAATTTCTCATATTGTAAACTCAATGTCCTTTTTTGCTACAAGTGTGAACAAGTTTATAAAGTCCTTTACCAACAGCCATAGGATTTTTTGTTAACTGTTATGAGGTTCACCATCATGATATGAGAACTTCTTGGTTTTTGTAGCCGCAGTTTTCAAATATTAAAGTTATTAATGTTACTGAATAGCTTTTATTCTACTATTTGTTTTGTTACCAAAATAATAAAAAGCTACCCGAAATGGGTCTGCAGCTAGTGGCTTTCTTATAATCACATCTTTTGATGTAATATTATGTGATTAATCAGATTTGCTTTCTCTTCTGTTTTTGATCCATCATACTCAACTATCATTCAGTTCTTTTCTTAATTATGAATACTGAAATAACAGTGGTCACTCCCAATGCTCAGTACAATGTCTTCAGTTAGAATGACCAGATACATTACATGAACACTATATAGCCCTAAAGAAAGTTTTTAACACATGACACGCTTACTTTTTTACGCCTGCAGCCCTAATCCTAAGACATAATGTTGATTTCTATCTTAGTAAATGATCATTGCTTACCATTTCAGCTCGATGAATGCTTAATGGGATTTGTTGTGCTTCTTACAGTAAACAACAAGATCAAGGTACCGCATGATGCAGAGGAGTTAGTGGGGAAAGCAGTGGAACATCTCTTCGAGAAAGAAGATGGAGAGAAGAATGAGTGGAGAGGGATGGTGCTGTCTCGCGCCCCCATTATGACTAACTGGTATTACATCACATATGAAAAAGACCCAGTGCTGTACATGTACCAGCTGTGGGACGACTACAAGGACGGCGACCTCCGCATTTTACCAGAGGCAGGTCAGTTACTGTTGGCCATAAGTTCACCTGAGAAGTCGCACTCAGATGGACTTCTCAGAAATGCATTATTGTATCATCACTTTGTTTCCCTGCCAGTAGCGGTGTTTGTGTCTTGTTAGGATTTTCATTTTCGAAACTCTCTTTCATTCTGGCAGTGATTCTGGCGTCATTTGCTTTAGGCCTGATCTTATGATAAACCACACACCTAACATATGCTTTGTGATTGTGTTTAAAACACCTAACATATGCTTTGTGATTGTGTTTAAAACACCTAACATATGCTTTGTGATTGTGTTTTATTCTGGGTGTGTCACTCCAGTAGTTTACTGCACTGAAAACAAAAAGGAATGAATTGAATTTAGTAAATTCCAGTGAGTAAAATTTATTTAACTATACCTTTCTTATAGGGCTGCACAATATATCGCAAATTTACCGTCATCGCGATATCAACATGCGCAATATACATATCGTGAAAAAATTAGGTATATCATATTTATTGACTGAACTGCAATAAATGTTTTTCCAAAACTCTTCACCCAGAGCCACAGAGAAGAGGACAAAAAAATCACTGGGCAGTTTCTTCTTCTTCTTCTGTGCTGCTGTTATAGATTGTTCATTTTGCAATTTTTTATGGCTAAGAACTTACTATAATTTAGATTGTTTATTTAAGATTTAAAATGATTAAAAATTAAAAATATTTTCAGTTTTTATTTTCAACAATGTTCAATTTTTCAAATGTTTAATGGGAGGCATTAAAATGCTCTGTTTAAGTAAAAAGTGGAAATATTGCATTTAATTTTTTTCTGCATAGACTAGTCAGCGTCTGGAGTCTCTGTTACCAGCAAATCCAAAGCAGAAAAACATTAACACTATAAAGGCTAAGTTTTAATCTTAATCGCATGTGATATCGCAACAACATTATCGCATATCGCAAGTTTTACTCATATCGTGCAGCCCTACTTTCTTTTAAACATGTAAGGTATAGTAGTTATTAAAGTAATAGCATTAATGTGTAAATGGTGTACCTATTTTAAAAAAAGCAAATGAAGTACATTATATTATTCGGCATGTTTTAGTTTTGTGTGTAGAAGTAAACAACTCGGTTTCACTTCCTTCTTAAAATACATGTGGGTTGATAGATTTTATAAGCGCTCAGTTACCATAACAAAACCCTTTTATAAACAATCCTGTGGCTCTGCTACTTGCAGATGGCTTGGGTAAGGTCATCTCCCAGATGAGATTGAAAAAGCACAGCCCGTCTTGGTTTCTTTTTCAGGAATAGCGAGGCGGTGTGTAATTTCAGTAGATCTCAGTATAGATCAGTGTTGGCATGGGAATCAGTAAACGGTGTAATCTTTTATTCAAGGATTGTGTTGTTTCAAAGTATTGTGAATCTGAATTAGAAATGAATGGATAATGTTACCGGCCACTGTAAGATACTTACTTCAGTCCTGCACTGGCGCCACAGCAACATCTCACTGGACTGGTATAGATACAGTCTGGTGAGTGAGGTCTGCCAGATATTAATGATACCAGATTAGGAGAGAAAGTCATTTAGCAGCACATTCCTGGTGATACTGTACTCATTTATCAAGTTGCTATTGAACAGGCTCTTGATAGGTAGGCAGTGTTAGTTTCACTCTGAAGGTAACGTCGCTAATATAATCTTATATACGGTTTTGCAGCATTTTGAAAACTGCATGACTAAACGATCACGCGTGTCTAAAACAGCATCAGATTGATGTTTAATTTCTAACTCTCTGTGACATATTGATGTGATAATGGACAACACTTTGGCCTCCAGAAGGTCAATAAAAGGACAGTAATATGTCACCTTTTAATGTGAGGCCACATCTCATGCTTGAGAAGAAGGCATTTTTGGAGGGCTGAGTCACTGCATTTGATTGACAAGTGGTGAAGTATAAAACATCACCCTGAGAGATGGCGAAAAACCAAGGCAATAAATATTCCACAACTGTGGAAAGTTGTAAAGTTTAGATCTTCTTAAACAACCAAAATGAGCCTTTCCTCTATGTTAGACTTACTAGAGTGGCTGGAGAAAAGCATTTCTCTTTATTGACTGGTCAGTTGGAAATGATACATGGCCCTTTTTATGATGCTCACCATGAGAAATATGACAGAGAGATTTCTAATTGTCTTTGAATGCCCCTCATCTCCTTTTTAGGTATATGATGCTCTTTGGTCCATTTTTATGGATTACATTGTCATTCTAGGGCAGATCTAATTGATTGCAGTGCCATTGTCTATTTATTCTTAATTTTTTGTCCCCCAAACTATTGTTTTAAAGCATGTGTCCAAATGCGTTTATCAGTGAACAGACCATTCTGGAGAAAATGCAAAAATCTCTTTATTCATTTGTTCTCCAGAAAACAAGCATCTGCTCCCTGCTGACAGGAAGCCTGGTGAGGAGACGGAGAGCCTTGTGGGTAAGCAAGTGGAATATGTTACTGATAAAGGAGTGAAGAGAACCGGCCTAGTCATCTACCAAGTCCCCGCCAAGCCCTCCGTCTACTACATCAAATACGACGACGATTTCCACATTCACGTCTACGACCTGGTCAAAACAACCTAAAGAAAGATGCAAGAAAATGAAAGCAAAAACAAAACCTTACCGTCACTTCCCCATAGCTTCCATTGTCACCACTCGTTGTGCTGTCTCCACCTTGAGTTGGTATGGAGGAGTGGTGCCTGGAGGGGTGGAATGTCTGTGGTTTGTCAATAAGCATGTGTCATATTTATGTATGTCACACCGTTGACGTACGTTTGTCGGCCCAATCAGGAATCACTAAAAGGCATACGCAGTTGAATGGGTAATATGTCTAGAATGTTAAGAGAGACAAAATTTGGTTGAAATGGTATTGTCTAGATGGCCACTTTTAGTCATTCCTGATTGGGGGTTTAACATTATGGAAATTTGCAATCAGGTGTTCCCAAAGGCACACAGTGTATTTATTGAAGTGTAATTATCATGTAGTTTGGTGCAATGGTATACGTCATTAGACATAACCTTACAGAAATTCTGAAGCTGGGCGATAAAGTAGGCCGTTAACCCAAACATGGTGGAATTAGGCGTTGAATAACACGAGACTGTTTGCCTCCTCATACAGACAAGGTGAATTTAAAAGATAAAAAGCTGATGGTCACGTTCAGTGTTCCTTGACACGTTTGTACAGCCAATGATTCAGACAGTAAAAGGCACGCAAACATCTTAAGCTAGTAGATATAATTTCTATAAGAAATAAGAAAACTATTTATTGACTATTGAAAGCATCTAGATTTTTTTTTCATTGGAATTCAGATTGTTTTGGCATTCAATACAACTGTATCACTATCACCTGTCACTCAAATTCCAGTCATTTTACAAAGCTGGCACTAATTTCGCAGTGCAAGATGGCTACACTTGCCATAGGACAATTTGAAGCAGCCTAACGCTTTCTATGAAGAACTATGTAGCGTAGAAAGTCCAGCATTAAAAAAAGTCTCCTGAAGATCTTTAAAACCCAATGTGTAGCATCATTAAGGTAGTCTGTTTTTCCCTGGTGAATTCTTTCATGCTTCTTTGCGCATTACTTTCTGTCTTAAGTAGCGTGAATAGCAGTTTGTCTGTGCACGCAAAAGCATTAGTTTATTAGGACCTACACGATGTAGGGACAAAACATACAGAAAGCAACTTCTGAGCATTAATTTAAAAAATGCCTACGGCATGAAAAGGAAGTTGTTCTGCCTGAACAGTTTTTTTTTCTAAAATAACGAGAATTAATGATTATTTTTTATCCAATATGACACAAATTTGCACCCAACAAATACAGTCAAATGACTGTAGCTGGTTGCCTAAATGATTCAATAAAATTTTCTCTGAAGATGGGGAGAGTGATTAGTAGGGTTGGCACGCTAAGAAAACCCAGATGTGTCTTCTGTCCAGCAGGCTGGATAGGTTAAAAACAAAAAAAAACCAAAAAAAATAAAATGGCTATTGTTTAGGGATTTGCTTTCAGTTCTTAAATCAGAGGGATGTTTTAGCTGGTGTGATGAGCGTACAGAGTTCATCTACAGTAGTAGTAGATTTTTGCAGGCACCTTACGCTAGGCACACAACAAGAATCTGAACAAGGGCTGCACGATTTGTGATTTTTCAAAGTAGTACGAGGACTGTGATTGCAGCTGTTTTCCAAAAAGTGAGGTCCAAACATGTTTTGTTGGCCAGGAACACCAGCAGATCCACTTTCTTTAGCTGGAGGCTTAAACATAACGATGGGTCATCTCTGTATAATTGGGTGAAATTTCCCCACTTGGCCACTTTGTTGATAAAATATGCTCAAAAAATTGTACATTTTACTCACATTGCACTTTTGATTTGAAAATAATATTTCAACCTTCTTTGGCAGAAATTGAATTAACTATTGTTCAGACCAGTGCTGTTGGTCAGTTGGTGGCCTTTATGTGCCGTTTGGAATGTTTGACCTCGCAACAATTAAGTGAACAGTGATGCTAATGTTGCGTTTTATAATTAAGCTAACAAACCTGGCTTTAAATTATACATTAGAATAAATGTGCTTGAATGTAAGCCAGATATTCTATCATATAAATGAGGGGGTTTCTTCTTGAAAGCACTTTGAAATTGGCGTGACTGCGGAAACAAACGACACTGGTTTGATACAAATAACCTTCAGATTCCATCACAGCTTTAATTGGTAGAATCTCTTGTGCTTATTGTACTTATTTCAAATCTGGTAACTATAGGATTTCTGTCAGTAATGTAACATGATCATCCCAAACGACTGGTGAACTAAACTATATTAACCCAGAGGGTTTATTTATTTATTCCCCACTTACGCATATCTAGATATTAGCATCACCTTTAATGGGCCCATGTTATTGCATGTTGTTTAGAAACAGATGACGTTCATCATTAGACAAATCACAGAATGTGCTCCTTTTCAGAATGGGTAAATAGTGTATGTACTTAAATATAATTTTAAGTACATCTGTGTACTTAAATGTATTTTTTTTGTAAATAATGCAGATATGCTTGAAATTATTGTTTGTGTTTATATGTTGGCCTGTTTTCGCTCATAGCAGTCGCACTTTATCTCAGCTCTAGTATGCCTCATTCCTCAGGATATGGAGGAATGGAGCAATAAAATTAATTCTGACAGTCGAGGAAAAAAATCTTTTTTACACTTTAAACTGAGCGGACAGACACTGAAAGGTATAAAAATAGGTTGCTAGACAGATGCCAAAGGCATATTTTGATTTAGGATAAAGTTTGGTGTTTCCTTGTGACTTAAAAATTCAATTTTAAAATATCTATTTTTTTCCGTTTGATCAAAATTAGAATTACATGTTCCTACCACATGTATTTTGTCCGCTTAAACTTTTTTGAATATGTAAATTACAAGCACAGTACTCGTGCATGAACATGAATATCGCATTTGAATATTGGTTCACCCTGTTTGAGTTTGGGGTGCAGATTTCTATTTTTTTTTTTTCTCATTTTGTAGCATTTCCTGCTTCAGTTTTATTGTCCCTGAGACAAAATGTCATGTCTCCATATAACATTAGTGCCAATGTGCTGAGAGAGAGAGGGAATTGGTAATCGTGTGTTAGTCTTACCAGTTATTTGTATAGAATTATCAAGAGAGCACATTTTGCTGAATTTGGGGCTGTTCATAAATGTACAAAATATAGGATAAGCTTTTATCCTAATATGCATTTTAATTAAATATGCCACAAAGTGTTCTTTAAACAATGCCATCAAGTTTTGCTTCCCTGAAAAACCGTGTTTAAATAAGATGAGACTGAAGAGTCGTCTAAATTGTTTTTACTTGTTTGCTAAAGCACAGGTGTCTAACCTTGGTCCTGGACCCCTAGCCCTAGATATATTTGTGTTTTCCTGCTCTTGTACACCCACTTCAATCCATTAAAGATGATTAGGTGTGTTCGGAGCAGGGAAAACACTAAAATGTGCAGATCAGAGAGGTTTCAGGAGCAGGACTGGGAGTGTGTTCTAAGAAACAACCATTGAAAAGTATTTTTGGTCGATTGTGGTTCTGGAACCTCCCTGATGTTCACATTTCAGTGTTGTACTGCTTCAGCACATTCTCTTCAACCCAAGAAAGACTTATTAATGACTTTAATCAGATGTGTTAACAGCAGGAGAAACACTAAATATGCCGAAGAGCTCCATGACCACAGTGGCATTGCGAAAAGAACCAGTTGTGACTCATTTGCTGTATCTTTGGCATTGAAACTGAAGTGGACTTGAGCCTGCTGTACACTTTTTCAGGTTCTGTGGATGCAGCTAAAGCTTGCTTTCTCCTTCACCATTTTCCATAGAATTGACAGTTTCATCTGGGTGGGAGAATCCATGTATTCACTTGCACCCGTTTTAAAAACACCCTCATAACTACTTGTACAATACTTTATTTCTCATCTTGAGAGTTTCATCTCCGCCCCGAACAGAAGGGGGATAAAGTTGTCTCAAGCTTTTAAATGTTTGATTAAAGCAAATATGAATGATGTACATGCTGCATTATCCTTTTATTTCTTTCTCTCCAATTGTGAATAAGTAAATCTCTTTCCGGCTCCTCCGTAAATGTAATTTATTGTGCGGTCCGCAAGGTACTTTCCCCTGGTTCCTTCTTTGTTCTGTGTTGCTGTTACTTTGCCGCTTTTTGCCAAAGTTAACTTTTCAGTAGGCAACGCTACGGAGTGTCAAAACTGTTCATGTTGTCTGTTTGTGTAACAATGCTATCATAAGTAATAAAAGAGATATTTTTTGCACTGAACACAGTGTCCATCATAAGTGATAAGAGGAGTGCTTATTGCAGTGAAGAACATGCACTGACTTCCAGCAGATTTTGTGAATTTTAATTGCAAATGTGTGTTCAGAGCCAACTTGGAAAGAGATGGACTCTTTGGCCTGTGCTCAGCATGAGCTGTGTTTAAGCCAAGATATACTTGAATCTAATAAAACAGTCCATTTAAAATCAGTTATAAAATGTGTAGTTGGAAATGAATTCTACGTTTTAGTAAAATAACAGAGCAACTGTGACCCATCAAGGCATGGACTTCACAAGACCTCTGAAGGTGTTCTGTGGTTACTGCACCAAGACCTTTGCAGCAGATCTTTTAAGGAGGTGGGGCCTCCATGGATCATACTAGTTTGTCCAGCACATCACATGGATGCTTGCTTTGATTCAGATCTGGGGAATTTGGAGGCCAAACCAACCATTCCTAAACATTTTTGTCCAGTGTGGCAGCGTGCATTATTCTCTGGAAAGGGACAGCTTCCATTAAAAAAATGTACCATCCTGATGAATGCTAGGACCCAAGGTTTCCCAGAAGAACATTGTCCAGAGCATCACAGTGCCTCTGCCTACTTGCCGCCTTTTCATAGTGCACCCTGGCACAGTCTCTTCCTGAGGTAAGCACCCCAGCCTTGCGTGTGATGTAAAAGAAAGTTTGATTCATCGAACCAGGCCTCCTTACACAGTTTCATGGTCTGGTTCTGATTCCCATGTGCCTATTGTAGGCCATTGGGAATACTGTTAGTTTATTGGTTAACAGTGATTAAGGAGGTGGTATGTGTCCCCACGACCCTGTTGCGACTTTAGTGGCCCAAATGTTTGGTCTATACTAACCACTTTTAGGTCCATTTTGCTGGTGTACAGTTACAGACTATAGCCCGCCTGCTGCTACATATGGTTAGACATTGTGTAGGTCGTTTATCAGTGGTTGCACACATACTGCCAATATCCTGTCAGTGTCCCTGTAGTCCTGAGAATGGTCCACTATCCAAATATCAGCTTATGGTGGTCCAGTGGTCAGAAACTGACAGATGACAAATTAGGTAGAGGGGAGTGATTAATAGTGCAGCAACAAGTGGGCTATGATCAGTAATACGCCTTAATAGTGACCTATGAGGTTGGTGGAGCTCATTCTGTTGGTAGTATGTGGAGTTTCTCATTAAATTGACTGTGTATAAGTAATAGAGCGTTTACACTTTATAGAATAAGAATTGGTACGCCTGACCAGTACCACAACAGGGACTTTAAGAACATTGTATTCAAATACACAGACTTTAATATGACGGTGGAACCATGCTGAAGCATTAGATTGCCTTTTATTGTAAGTATGGCCGGGGCCACCGGAATTCAATAATTATGAGGTGTGTCCCAATGCTTTTGTCCATAAAGTGTATATTGGTCATTGGCTTTTTTTTTTTGAAATGGGATAAGTCTCCGCCCTATCCTAGCCGCACCCTGTCCTGCTGTTTTTCCCCAGTGTGTAGTCACCAATGACCCTGCTAGAAGAAGACAGACCTGCAGATCAGATCTTCTTGTCATTGTGCCAGGCTCAGGTTGCCATGGCAACCTGTCCACAGTGACAAAGGATCCTTTACCAAGTACAGATTTACCCAGAATAAACCCATATAATCAGTAAAGGCTAAACCTGCCAGCGCAGACAGGTGCTGCTTTACACCACAGCCCTGCAGATGTTAATGGGTTCAGCATTTCAGGACCAGTGCTGAAACTGGTAATTATTATCAGTGGCCCAGAAGGTCCTTGAGATGTTTTAAAAATAGATCCTAAAACATTAAGGTAGTAAAATGTGTGGAAAAGCTCTAAGATTCGAGGGGCTACTGGAGCACATCCAAACACTCAGAAGCTTGGTTCAAGTTCACTGCAGGGCAAACACTTCTAGGGGGACATATAATCATGGATCACTGTAGCATTACTTATAAGTGGACCATTTATAAACATATCAAACTATAGAACTATAACGTTGTAAAGATCTCAGTAAATCCTGCTAATTAGGAAGCAAAGGTTGTCAGTTTTCAGCCGGCCTTCACAGATCAGCTGTTTTTATTCATAGGTGCCACACCTCCAGCCTTATCAGTCTCTGGAGTATTGAGCTCGGGCTTCACTCTTTTTTTTTTTGTTTCTCCCACATCCATGATTATTCTCACTTGTACCTTAGTTCCCTACTTAAGCCCAGCTTGACCCAGAGCCCACTGTCCGATTAGCCTCATGCCAGGTGACTAGTATGTGTCTGTCTGTCTTCATCTCCGTCTTCCAGCTGTGAAGATCACATGTAGTTCACCTGGCTCTCCATCCCCAGTACCAGGAGGATTTCTCTGCCTGACCTGTGTGCACCATCCTGTTTGTGGATCTATACTCCTTCTGATGTTGTTAACGTTCTTGTACACTTCTAATTGATCCAGCAGAGTTCCTGATTTGCGAATGTGAACTTTACTATCAAGCCAGAGATTGTCTTTGTCTACCATTGTCTATATTTTCCTGCATTGTTCTGATTAAAACATATTATTCCTGCAAGTATATCAGCTTTCTTGTACCAGCAGCAAACATGCCAATATGATTAAAATGCTGTCTAGCTTCACTACTTTTAAACACACATTGTAGACCAATCAAAAAATGGATTCCAAGGTGAAGATGCAAGAGGAAAGCAACTGGACACAAAGAATTATAACACTTCATTCAAAACAATGTATACAGTTACACAATGGTAGATTAAAGCTATCCAATGTTTATTCTGATGACAGAACTGTGACTCATGACTAAATAATCTAGCTGGACCACACCAGTAACAATCTGGTTGAAAATATACACCTGCTCTAGCTTTATTATTTAAATTTAGGATAATTAAACGTGCTGTAATGGTATGTTAGATTATGCGGTTCTGAGCTTATCAACAATATTGTCAGTAACATTTAGATCTACATTTGCATTACTTCTATGAGAGAACAGTCATACAAGTGCACCCTTGACTACTACTGAGCAATACAGAAGGTGAAAAGAAGACAAAACTACAAATGGACAAAACCACAGTGTAATATATATAGAGCTCACACAATGTTACAGTGCAATAAACAGAAAAGCAATAAAAGATTATGATTAATATGTGAGTCTTTTGTGATTGTACAGTCCACTATAGATCGTCATCTAACTCTGTGGTTCCAAACCTGGGGTCCGGGCCCCGCATAGGGGTGTGCTAGAGATCACAGGGGGTGCCCAGAATTTTGTCTGAATTGAGTTTACCAAAATTATAATTGTACACAATAAATTCTTAAAGAGTGAAATGTAAAAGTGTGTGTGTGTGTGAGTATAAGAGCAAAAACCAACAACCACTGATTATTTTTTGCAAATAAATGTTTGTAATTAATAATTTTATTCTTTTTGAGTTTCTGCGGTGGTAGGAGTTGGGGGGGGGCCTGGCTTGTCTTGGACACAGGCAAGGGGGGCTTCAAGGAAAAAAGTTTGGGAACCACTGATCTAACTGATATTTCTTGTCAAATAAAAATCCAATCCGAATGTCGAGGGAGTCAGTGTCCCAGCGCAGATCCCAAACGGTCCTAGTTACAATAAAATAGCAAAAACAGAACTACACCCAAAAATTTAGTAACCAGACTAGGAAGCCCTTGGTGAAACTCCATATGTGATGCACAAAGCAGAAACATGGCTTTAACACTGAGAGGTTCCGTGAGAAGTCTGACAATTCAAAGCCTCAGTCCATGGCTCAGTCCAAAGCTTGCCCCAAAGTTCAAAGATAATAATGATGATGACTAGTAGGATGAAGAAGGTCAATGGTGATGCTGCTCCAGATTACAACAAAAGGCTGATGATAATAGTGTCCCAAATAACTACTGATGGCCACAGATGGTTGAAGATTACGTCCAGGTCATTGTCTGTGACAGCACAGACAACGACATGCGTAATAAACAGTTGGCCCCTCATAGTATAGCATAGCAGAGTATAATATAGCACAGTATAGCGTAGCCTAGTATAATATAGCATAGCATAGTATAATATAGCATAGCGTAGAAGAGTATAATATAGCATAGTATAATATAGTACATTATGGTAATAAAGTGGTGTCCTGATGTTGCTTTAAATTCAGGGGGTGGTCTTCCTTTGGAAAACAAGGTGAAACGCTGGTGTCTCAAGGGTCTGAGAGTCATCAGAAAATGGCCAAAGGCATTCCACCGAAACTCCCTTGAATATTATGACCACATTAGTTTTCTGCAAATAAACATATAGATATGATGAAAATGTTTCAAGTGTAATAATGTTTCAAGAGTAAACCTGAAAAGTCAGGAACAAGTACCTACCAGGAGAACATCCTGAACTGAAGAGGTAGATCTTAGCCTCACTGACGGATGGTCTGAATAGACAGAGGACGTTTTGAAACGTGAATGGAACCAGATGTTTCCAAAAGCTTTGAAATTCTAGCGAGATTGGAGTCGTACCTTGAGCCAGCAGTGGCACCGCAGAAATACTGGGGAGGCAGCTGTAAATGCAATGAGAGAGTGGTTAAAAACCACAAACTGCAGAACATGATTTTACACTGTAATCATGCTTCAAGGGTTTAGTTAGAAAGGTCCTTTTTAGAAAAAAACTGAACTTGGTGGCGTGGCTGACATAGACTTTTGTTATACTTATAACTTTTTGCATCTTAATATGTCGTTTGTTTGTTGTAAATGTGGATAACAGGGTTGCCAGCTCCCATGTATTGAGCGTGAGAAACACGCCTCAGTGAGACAAGTGTAAGTGTAATCAAAGTAAAACTAAAAGGAACCTTTGTGTCCTTTGACAGCCACTGTATGTATTTGGTATGCAAACAAGGTATGGATATGATTCTTTTAAGGGTAGGAATATTACTTTTTTAGATCTGGAATATTTCCCTCATGATCTTCAGTTGAGAAAAGATTACCTCTGGGATGGGGACAGAGAAAGAGGGACAAATGTCCTGCTCATGATCCTCCATTTCCTAAGGAAATCCGAAAATATTAAATGATAATATTAGATATTAAATTGTACAATTCTGAAAAGGTTGTTCAACATGAACAGTAAATGAATGAAAGTAAGATAAAACAAGAGTCCTTAACCAATGGGCCATTGATCAATTCCTTGTGGGCTGCACAGAAATAATAAAAACTCTTAATTAAAAAAAAAAAAAATTACATTACATTGTTTGCATTACATTAACATGATTAAAAAATGCATTCATTGAATATTGTCGTGTGGGGCTCAGGGAGTGTGGTTTTTATTACAAAACACAAACTCAGACATAAAAAACACAAAGAAGGCAGGAGGGCCTAAAACACAAGAAAACCATATAACAGTAGAAACATGAGGGTTGGATGAGGGTAGGTGTGAGGATTGACCAACAACTGAGACAAGAATCATTAGAACTTAAATACATGACAGACTAGGACAGAAACCAATCACTAAACATAATCACTAACTTAAATCCAAAACAGCTGACTGAAGACACAATGACCAGACACAGTAAACCCTGGCAGTAAAGTCTCACATATATCTGAAATAATGGCAGCTTCTAGTGGTCGCTGGCTGGGAACGTCACAATATAAAATAAAAAACCAGAAAAGCATCTAAGTTTCCACGAAATTGTGTTTTCATGATATATGTAGCAATAACAATATAAAGATATTGGACTTAATTATGTTTTTCACCCCCCTCCCCTGCTGAGTTCTGTTACCGTGGCAACCGGTTACCATGGCAAAGCAAGCTCTAGCTTAGCTTTAGGCTATATAAGCTAACATTACTAGCCTCCCTGAAGAGAGAAGAAATGTTATCTCAAAAATAAACATCAATATCCATTTATTACACAATTACACAGATTACAGCCTAATTTCTAAAGACATTAAGGCAATTAACTTGTTTTAAACCTGAACAAGGGCTTTGTTTTAGTTTAAACTATACCGATATAATAATAATAATAATAATAATAATAATAATAATAATAATAATACATATTATTTAAAGGCGCCTTTCTGGCACACAAGGACACCGTACAATAAAACAAGTGCTACAAACTGTAAAGAAAAATAAAATATAATAATAATAATAATAATTATAGGCATAATAAGAATCAGAGCGAGAAAGCACGCTTGAACAGGTGGGTTTTGAGTGTGGATTTAAAGTCTAATAGTGAATTTATGTTTCTGAGGTCAGGTGGTAGTGAGTTTCAGAGCCGTTGAGCAGAGCGGCTGAAAGCTCTGCTCTCCATAGTGGTAAGATGGGCAGAAGGGACAGTTAAGTGGATGGAGGAGGATGATCTGAGGGTACGAGAGGGAGTGGCAATATGAAGGAGGTCAGATAGATATGAAGGAGCAAGGCCGTGAATGGTCTTGAATGTAATTTTAAATTCAACCCGAAATTTAACTGGGAGCCAGTGGAGTTGCTGCAAGACAGGAGTTATATGATGGATAGAAGGAGTTCTGGTAACGATGTGGGCAGCTGAATTCTGGACCAGTTGAAGCTTGTGGAGAGTTTTGTGAGGAAGACCAAAAAGCAGAGAATTACAACAATCCAAACGAGTAGTGACCAGACTGTGGACGAGGACGACAGCAGTTTGGGGGGTAAGAGAGGGACAGAGACGGTTGATATTACGAAGTTTAAAATATGTAGACCGGATAATATTGTTGATGTGAGATTAAAAAGAAAGAGTACTGTCGAGGGAGGAGGGTGGGAGGTTGGAAGTGGGTTTACTGGTAAGGTAGAGCTGGGTGTCATCCGCGTAACAGTGGAAACTAATGTTAAATTTGCGAAAGATATTGCCAAGGGGAAGGAAATAAATAGTGAAGAGGAGGGGCCCCAGGACAGATCCCTGGGGCACACCAGGAAAGTGCACCAGGAAAGGCAACCAGGAGTGCAACAGGAAAGATAAGACCTGAACCAGTCTAAGGGGATGATGGATGATAATCTATTGAGAAGGGTGGTGTGAGAAAGGGTGTCAAAGGCCGCACTTAGATCGAGGAGGATGAGGATGGTGAGTAAACCGGAATCTGCTGCCATGAGGAGGTCAT
>JBBJLR010000042.1:30529799-30546538 GCA_037577145.1 Brachypetersius gabonensis | reverse complement strand
ACACACACACACACACACACACACACACACACACACACACACACACACACACACACACACACACACAGACATACACATGCAGAGGGCTCATTCTCAGGCTCTGGTTGACTCCTGGGTGAGGAATGAAAAGATTTAGTTACACTGGGGAGCTGCTTGATCAGGTTAATAACAGCACTAACAATGTCTGCCATCTGTCCTGCAAGATGCAATCCCACCCTCTTCTTCGGTACATGCTCCCTCACCTCCAACTATAGTCATTGGGACGACGATATTAACTACTCTCAAAACTACTGGATCTCTGGACTGATTATGTCCTCTCTTGCTCTCGTCACACAGGTACAGGAGGACTCTGTGATGAATAGTTATGTATGGCTATATTTCAAGCACAGCCCCGACCCCCTGCTAGTGGCAGCCCAAGGGCTTCCTCTCATTAACTGATATCGGCTCTAATAGCATATGATCTGCTAACTTCTTCTAGCACAGTGTTTGTTTATAACCCTACATTGTTAACACTGTGCTGCAAAACACAACTCCTCGGCTCTGGGCAGCATATATATAACAGTAGATCTAATAGTTTCTGGAAACCAAAAGAAATCCATATTTGTACTTTTCTGCGCTTTTTCAATTAAATCAGATTTGCATTTCAACCAAGCAATTGCTGCAGTATTTCACTATTGGAAACAAAAGGATTAAAATGTACAAATCATCAGATTAGAACATTTTTTGTGGTATCTAGATGGATTTAGGCATGTAAGGCTTCCCACTAGTTAGTCAGCCACATCAGTGAGGAAAGTAAAGGTTAATATTTGTTCTAAAATTTAAAAGAAATGTGGGATGTCTTTAACCATGATCAGATGTCTGTGATTAAAACAGCCGAATATGTAACTGTACAATGTACAATTAGCACTAAATACTATTAGAATCGTACACCTGTGCAAGCAGGTGTGTTTTTTCTTGTTTTTTGGACATATTTTGAAGGTCTAGGTCTAATATTCATGGTTCAATTAATAAATATCTCATTAACGTGGCAGATGTCAAAAAGTGGGACCTTTTAGCCAGCTAGACCTTTTAGCTACAGTCCGTTCTCGAAGGAAAGCAGGACAAATGGGCAAATATAAGGACCTAAGTGACTTTGTCAATGACCAAATTGTGATGGTTCGACGGCTGGATCAGAGCATCTAAACAAGGGCAGGTCTCGTGGGTTTTTTTGGTATACAGAATTCCAAGGAAAGACAAAAGTGGTAAGAGGAAGGACAACAAATGGTTTTCAGGAATATGAGAATGACTTCATGTTCTTGACTTCCAAATTCAAAATCCAAATTCCCCAGATCTCCTTCTGATTGGCTGTGCTGGACAAACTAGTCCAATCCATGGAGGTCCCACTTCACAACTTACGTAATTCATAGTATCAGCTGCTTATGTATTGGTTCCAGATATCAAACATCATCTTCAAAGATCTTGTGGGGTCCATGCCTTGATGGGTCAGAGCTGTTTTGATGCCACGAGGGGATCAACACAATATTAGGCAGGTGTATACACCTTTAAGAATCCTCTTTTCTTCATGATACACTGCTCTTAGGTTTACTTGTATAATAAGCATATAACATGATAATGTACATTATTAACCATTTTTTTACTTAATACTGAGACAAAAAGTTCATTCTTCATTCTCATTGTCTTAAAGACATGTTTTTTTTGCCATATATATCAGTTGTAACTAAATAAGCTAATTTAGTGACAATTTCTAGTTAATGTTAGCTAATGAGCCTGAGAAGGACACTGTATCTAAATGAATATGTTAATTTGTTGTGGCAAATCCAATTACACTTTTGATTCCATAATAAGTTAATAATTCATATATTTATTTTTGACCAGATTCAACTTAAGAGCCAGGGCTCTAGAGAATGGGGATTCCCCAACAGAGGTTTATTTGAAATTAATTTATCTTAAATTCAAAATACAATAAATGAAGCAAATATAGTTCTTGTCATAGTTGAGTGCAATCACATTGGTACAAATACTCTAATAGGCCAAGATGCAGATCAAATTCACTGCAAAATTCCCATTTGATACGTCTGCTTCCTTCCAGTCCACATTCCCCACATGCAAATCATCCTGAGAAAGCAGATGTTTGATTGGCAGCACAGTGGTCGGGGTGGCAGCTAATAGCATTTTAAAGAGCGTTTCTATGACAACAATGCATTAGGCCCTCTATCACCCTATCACGTTTAATTTGCGAGTCATTATCATGATGCTAAACATTTTGTGCGTGGCTCATCCACATCAATTTGTAAATGAAAGAAGTAGAGAACAAAAGGAAGAATGTAGGGAGAAGTGGTGATGAGGGCGGAGAGACGAGGGACACACTAATGAGGATTTCTAACACTCTTTCTGGCCTGATGGGCTTGATCCCTAATGGGGAGCAAATTGAAAATCAGTGGTCCCAGTGGGCTTGGAGTAAACCACACACACACACACACACGCACACACACATGCACACATACACGCACGCACACACACACACACACACGCACACGCACACGTACACACACAAACATTGCTGCAAATATGCTCCCCACTCCAACATAGGCATACTTCTCTGTAACCCCATTAAGGTCAGTTTTAACTCCATATAAACCAGAATGCAATGAGTGCTTGACGTCTCTCTGTTTTTTTGGGGGTGGGGGGCATTTGTAATGAACTGACTCTGTGGGCCCCTTATCATAAAAAAACAAACGTTTCTTTAAAAATCATAAAAAAACAAACGTATTTGAAATGAAGGATCTCGAAGCGAGATATGTAAACATAGCTGATGTACCCTTCACTCTCATCCCCATGGGGTCCATTACGCAGACACACACACACACAAAACAAAAAACAAGTGCTGTTTTGAATCCATCATGGTTGTGATGTCACAGTCATGGACACAATTCCATGTGACTGCCTGCCCGTTTAGAGCAGTGTAGATTTTTTGGGAAGGGGTCAGGAATTTAGAGGACTTTTCAGTCTTAAAGGTATGTTTCTGTCTTACTTGCTATGTCTCTGTGTCTTTAACACTGAATAACACACTCGGTATAAAGAATAACTGTACATTAAACAACTCCAAACCACCATTTGTGTTACAAGTAAATCATGTAACTGAGATTTATTTATCTATACTATTAATGGCCTGGAATTTGGGTTAATATCATAGTGTATTTCATATATAGTCTTGTCTGCAGAGTTTTCATCTGATTTTTATTTAGACTATAGATTATACTATTTTTTCTGTGCGTCTGTGCAGTTGTAACACAAGCAATTTCCTCTGGGATCAATGAAGTTTTCTTATTCTGATTCTGAAACTAAACCTGCCTGTTTGATCTAAGGTTTGTTTTGTTAATATAATACCACACACATGATCAAAATAAGTTACTGGGTAAAACATTTGTGCTGTAGACATTTCTCTAGCTTGAAATATATTTGTAAATATTGAAATATTCAAGCACTTCCTAGGCATTTTCCAACATTGGTCTACAATAGACTACAATATTCACTTTAAAACCTTACACAGTAGCACTTTACCTATAATACCAAGCAATACCATGTCTAATATAGTCTAATTGCAATACAATGTCTGATACAGCCCTTTATTTAATTTTTTTATATCTATATGCCAAAGAAACACATAATTCTGGGTTCAATAATTCTAGTACATTTATTGCATGTGTGCAACAATTCCAAATTCCCCATATGTGCATGTTATCTCTCATAAACCTTGTACTGTTAAAGGAAAAAAGAAGAAAACATAATTTTACTATATGATGAGCATGAGCTTGAGTGTGCGCCATAAATATCGGTTTTGATGCCATTGTTCCAGTGTTAATGGAGGACACTGCACCATGTGACCCTTCAAACAAAGGCTCTGAGAGAAGCGGGGATGATGATGAAGGAGCGAGAAAAAGAGAGTAGGAGACAGGGATTCGGGAGTGGAAATGGGAGACGAGGCAGAAAAAAAAAGCTAATAGAAAAGGTATACTCTAGTCTCATTTACATTAGCTGCAAAACTAAGATAATTGGGGCTCCATCCCCCTGAATCCTGCAGAGACTGAACAATAAACCCAATTAGCGATGGTCACGTGTCATATGCACATATGCATCTCTCTACTAAGATGTATAGTCTCTCTCTTGTTCTCTTACTCTCTCTCTCTCTCTCTGGATGTGCTCGTGAGCTCAGAAAGGGGGGGGGGGCATGCCTTTGCTCCTCAGAGACTGATGGCTTTCATCAGTTCATTTACCCTATCTCTCTTTTATTTAACCAGCTTGGACCATCAGGGACTAGACAGTATTATTTTTAAACCATGCATCTCATCTTAGATTTGCAATATTCTTCAGGCTAAGGCTCAGGGTTCCTTTGTAAACTTTGACATGATCTCACCACACATGCGATGTGTAAACTGAACAGGCACAGCTGTCGGCTTGGGGCCTGGGGCGGCACAGCTGGGGGAGTACTTCAGTCTTCAAGAAACTCTGTCAGGGCCCACTGATGTTCCCCCTATAGGGTTTCCAAGATTTTAACTGACACTATACCACTTTATTAGAACCCCTTTTCGTAGGTCCATCTCCTTGATTAACCATCACCAGTCATTTTTGGCTGAATGTGTTTGTTTGGTGGAGCACTCTCAGCCAAGAAGGACCCAGTGTGTCTAAAACCACCAGCCACACCACTGCACACCACAAAATTCTCGTACCAGTACCACACACTACTTTGTCACCACCACCCAAACAATCTCTGCTCAGCAGAGCTCCTGTGGTCAGAAACTGACCAATGATAAATGGTTGAGAATTTTTTTCCTCAATTTATGGCACTGTTTCCTTGGCACAACGAACTCTGCCACACCGTGAACAAATGGGTTTCCATTACAAATAAAGCAACCCATGCCTGAGCCACACCCATGCTGTCCCAACCCTGGGCCGCAGCCGAGCTGCCTGCTTTTTTTGATCAATCAAAGTGTTGACAGATGGACTTGGAAAGAGGCTATTGCATTTTTTTGTCCACGGCAAAAATAACCTCCAAAAAAATCAATGGGAATACAAACTAACAGCTGTTATAAAGCTGACAAAGTACAAGCACTACAGTCTATTTGGCGAGAGGATAATTTTCAGTAGGAGTTTTTTAATACTACCATTGAACAAGTCAGCTATGTTAGGTTTTCATCACATGGTTAAATGACGCAGAGAAAAAAACTCAAAGAAGACTAAAAAAACAGCTTTCGGAGACAACAGTTGGCCATAAACTGGGAAGAGGAATTGTGTTGGCATCATATCGGCAACACTTACTTACAGTAGCTAACATATAAAGGAAAATCAAAGCTTGCTACAACTTCCATGCCGCCACAGTACAGTTTGGGTAAAGCATGGTTTCTGTATGCCTTTAGAAAAGTGCCCCAAGTTGAGTTCAGATACACCTGATATCTAAGACTCAATCACACAATACCACCAACACTGTGAGGGTGAAGGCTACCACACACTCGACATTCTGGGAGGTAAACACTGGCTACTAGTTCCGTTATCATCTGATGCATTTGCTGCCTCTCATTACACTTAGTGATGGGGAGGGGGGGCATCCAACCCACCCAGAGAAAGCAAAGTGTACTCTGCTGGCCCAGCATCACTGGGGACTGAAACGGTGAACTCTCAGTGATGGGGCCAATGTGTAGATAGTTGCACCACTTAAGACCCAAAGATGCATCAGATGCGAACCCGAATCAAACGTATAATTTCTTTCTAATAAAGTAGGTGTTTCTAATAAAGTGGCCAGCTAGTGGCAGTTCTCAGTAGGCCCTTCTATAATAAAATAGATGGCGAGTACCAGATCCCTAAAGATGCCCACTCTCTGTCAGTCCCTGACAGCTGTAATGATGGTGGCTATCATGCACCAGAGAGCTAGGACCTGGTCCCTCTCTCTCTCCCTCTCTTTCTCTCAGTGTCTCTCACTCTCTATGGATGGTTACATTCATACCAGCAGAGTTTCTTATTTGCAAGCAAGACTCCCAGCTAAGCAGATGTGACATCAGATCCCAGGCATTGTTCCTATTTGCCAAAATGTTTGGCGTTTGATCTTCCTCCAGGAGCCGCTCCCACATGTTCCTTACCCCCAAATTCACAGGTGCCATCGTCAACAGACCAAAAGGGAGCATTAATTATTCAAGCAAAGTGCTTCCATGTCCTTCCCAACCCACACAAAGCGCCCATACTGTCATGTTTCTTTACCGCTCAGGTATGAGTAATCCGCTGCCTGTGATGCGTACGCTCCTCGGAGCAGTGACCTATATTTAGCGTGAGCTGCGAGGCGCAGTCAGAGTAAATAATTCTGAGAACGTGAACGTTTCGCAGATGCCAGAGACAGGCGCGGCCGAGCGCGCGTGTATTTCTGTCATCGCTTTAGGACACGTTCCAAAAGCTGCAACCGAGCGCTGGACTCCTGTAGCGAGGCCGCACACTGACAAAATCGGCAAAAACAACAACAGCTTGCTTATCGGACCGGCGTTGCGCCTTACGAAAATCTGACAAAGAGACGTGACCGTTTTGTGTGAATTTGTTTGCTGTTGCGGCTTTGATCACTGGCTGATTACATTTTCAATTAGATGTAACTGATTATGGAAGCTGTAAAAGGGGGAGAGAGAGAGAGAGAGAGAGAGAGAGAGAGAGAGAGAGAGAGAGAGAGAGAGAGAGAGAGAGAGAGAGAGAGGCAGACAGTAAAAGTGGGGTTTGATAGAGAGAGAGTGAGAAAGACGGAGACTGAGAAAGAGAGAGAGAGCAAGAGAAAGGGAGAGAGAGACAGGTGGAGTGAGAGTGTCTGTGTGAGAGAGAAAGTGACAGAGAGACAGTGACAGAGAGGTAGAAAGGGAGCGGAGAGAAACAGCGAGAGGGAGGGAGAGAGAAAGTGAAAGTGAGAAAGAGAGAGAGAGAGAGAGATGAGAGAAACAAAGAGTGTGTATGTGTGTGTGTGATAAAGATTATTGAGTCAGTATAAGACTGACCATGCTCTACCTAAAAATTCAGCCATTCTTCCATAGCAACGGTTCAGAAGTCGGACAAGCTCTACTGTTATTTCAAAGAACTTTATAAAATATTCCACGATGAGTAATTTCATGAATGAACCTATCTAATTCCCTAAAGAACCATATTCACAAATGTGAGTGTGAAGAATCAAAGGTATAAAGAACCTTCACACAAAATTCCTCTTTACCAATGTATAGGTTCTTCAAAGAACTGTTACAATATGTGGAAGTCCTTAACAACCACTTCATTCACAAACATGAAATGATATATTGAAGAACCATATTTTAAGAATCGTATATTTAAAGGATCTTTAGGAAACAAAAAAGTCCAAGCCTGCCCAGTTCAAACTGGTTATAACATCATATTCCAGCTCATCTAGAATAAAGCTTGACCAACCATTGTAACAGTAGCTATGGAAAAAAAAAGCCTTTGTGGGCGGAGCCTGGAAAGTAAGTCTGTGTTCTTTTGTTTGCTTAGTTTTTTTTTTTCTTTCTCTCCTTCTCATGGGACACTAATCCTTTCTTCCTGTATGCGGCACTACTCATGAAAACACACACACACACACACACACACACACACATACACACATGCGCGTATACACACAGACACGCACACACACAAACACACTCTGATTCCTAGATATGGCTCAGTTCAAGGCTGAATTGTTTAATCAAGTCAGATTACATCTGGCTCACTACATCCACTCGCTCTGGGATGTGAGGGGTTGGGGTAGGGGGAGGGAGTCATTGGGCACAAAGCTATCACCCAGCATGGAATCGTGTGTGTGCAAGCGAGAAGAGACATTTCCCCAAATCTAGCACAGCCTGTTTGCTTGGCCCCATTTGTGCAGTGTACTAGGGTGTACTGCATCTGTGTGTTTGTGTGTGTGTGTGTGTGTGTGTGTATGTGGACGCTTGTGTTATTTTAGATCTAGGGATGGCATTGTCACGGTGGATTTGGAAATCGGGGATAGGTTACATAAATGTCTAGACTTCAATGACAGTTCAAAGCATTCATTCCAGGGAAAGTTAATTAGCCCACGAGTCGTTCCTGCATCTTCACTAAGTGCATCCGCCCCACACTTTCATCTCCTCCCATACTCCAGTCTCGGAGCCCGGCTTCATTACTGCACGGGTTATATACGCCTTTGTTGGTGTGAGTTTGCCCCTGGCATTTGCTTCACATTGGAATCTCCCTCCAACCAGCTGAGTCTGGAGCAATTATCGGCCTTTCAAGCTCCTCATGCATCGAAACAGCGGCCGATAATCGACTGTGCTGAGCATAAACAAATACTTGTTTTACTACACAGAAAAAGATTGAACATGTCCATCGATCGCTGCCATCATAACAAAACCATTCTACTTTTTTTATTAACACTATTTAAAATGACCACCTAATCAGACAAAAAGCTGCTGTCCACGAAAATTTGAGTCCACCAAGATATAAACAATATAAAAGTAACCCCAAAGGTACAACATGATCATTAAGGTCCAAATGAGTAGTAAAGGTACAGAGCACTCACTTTCCCAGAGGCATACAGGGCATATTTGAGCCAATTCAGAACTTTTTAATGACAGGACGTATGGAGTCATTTTTGCATGTTTAGTATGGTGGTGAATGGAACCAGACATCCAAAAAAGTCTTTTACATTAAACAGTCCAATACTTTTGAACATGATTTTGGCTTAAAACTTAAAACCATTTAAGGCAGAAGGATACATGGCAAACTATTCAAATATCAATGTAGATTCCCTACTGGTTTTGAACTGATAATAAAAATGGCCCCATTTGAGCAGTAAACACCAACACCTATCATCACCAATGAGATCTGAGTCAATACATTTCGCAGTGCACCATTTATATCTCAAATATGTGAAATCAAAAATATTGAAAAATTCTCTTTTAAGCTAGAAGGCACCTTGAAGAACACAGGCAAGATATATATATATATACACACAGGGAGGAGATGGAGGGGGCGGGCACCGTTTGTCACAGGAAGAGGAAGGCAGGGATGGAAATATAGGATGTTAAACTGGAAGGAGGAGAAGTTTTGGGTATGGTTGCCGCTTTAAAACATCTTTCTTATATGAAGTTACTATTTCACAATAGCATGACCGATCTTTCCATGTTCCACCTACAAACAATCTTCTATCATAGCTGCCGTTGGTGAGATTGGGATAGCTTCACAGAACACCAGCATTAATCCCACTCAACCCAAAGAGAGGCTGAAGCACATTTGTTAAAATTCCGAAACTGTGCACAGTTCAGGCTTTTCTTTGAAGGCCTTCCAGAACATGCGGTGCATTCCACCGAGGAGTCTAAAGACGACAGTAGTGATGATCTTCTTAGCGAAGGTCAGTGAGCATTCTGGACGTGTGAGCAACAGTCTGTCTGGGCTGTCTCTGGACGCATCTGCTGCCTGAGGTAACCATGACGACACCCTCCTTCCCACCACACACACACACACACACACACACACACACACACACACACACACACACACACACACACACACTCACTTGCACACATGCGCTTCATTTTTGCATTCTGAATGGAGCTGGAGCTGGCGCTGGCCAAGGTCCTGAACAGCACACAGGCATCTGTGTCATTACTAGCTGAGTGCAAACTTGAGCGTGAATGGAACTTGGAGCTGGCTGAGGTCCTGAAAAGCACATGAACGAGACCCGAGTGCTTTTATAGAGTTCACCACACTCAAACTGCTCCAGAGCTGGCAACTACGATCCTCCCCACCCCCAGAAATAAACGTGAGTACATGCTGTCACATGGGTGGAATACACACCAAGCTTTAAGAGAATAGTTCAACCATAAAAGCTACTTTAGCTGACAATGAGTGGATGCTAGTCATCACCAGTTAGTCTAGTTCATTCCTTATTAGCATTATTTGCATTACAAACTGAAACTATTCTTTTCATGCAGAGCTGTGCATGTTTTCCCATTCGAACATAATCACTAATCCAAAGAAACTCCCTCCAACACTCAATAAACTACAGGTGCCAAAATGGGTTATTTATGTGAGTTCTATAGAACAATCAGTTCTGATTCCTCTTAAGAACCTTTTAATGGATTCGGCTTTATCTTTTTACGAGCAAGAACAAACAATAGATCTATAACAATAGATCTATCACATCTTATTAATTCCTTGATAGGTTATTGGTCTTCATTTTCAAACGTGAGGTATTTAGTGGAACTTCATTTTCCATGTTCTACAGCTTTCTTGCTTCATATGAAGTCACAAACAGCTCAGTTCATCACTCTGAGCACATTTTTAATGTTTACAGCTTCCTACGAATAATCTGAAACCTGACACATTATATTATAATCAGTTTATACAAGTACAGTTTATTTAAGTACATCCCTCACATGGCAAATAAAGAGAAACTTTGAACTAAAATGTACAGAGAAAGTTACTTTCCCATAGAGGACATGAGCTCATTTTCACTCAGAAAATCAACAAACCATCTCATTAGACCAGCGGTGTCCATTCGTGCTCTGGCCATCAATCCACTCTTTTGTTATAGCTGTTGCGAGGTCAAGCTAAAATTGACCTCTGTTCATC
This sequence comes from Brachypetersius gabonensis, assembly GCA_037577145.1. NCBI lineage: Eukaryota > Metazoa > Chordata > Actinopteri > Characiformes > Alestidae > Brachypetersius > Brachypetersius gabonensis. Next base: position 30,535,921 of record JBBJLR010000042.1, on the reverse strand, counting down.
CTAATGAGAAATTCCATATTTCAGTAGAGATGCTACTTCCTGTTGAGTTTTCCAGGTAAAAATGCTCTGCTTCTGATCTACATTGCGATATTGCAGCTGAACTAGATTCAGTCTATTCTGACATTGAAATCAATCACATGAAAAGAAAACGAACACCATTTCAACTAAATAACAATGTAAATTGTTTTTTGACAAAGGATGGATAGGTCAGGCTGACTGTCTATTGTAAGCATTTTTTTGGTGTAAAAGAACATTTCTGGCTTTTCAATAATGATTTGCGGTGAGAAAGAGAGAGAAAGAGAGAGAGAGAAAAACAAAGAAAGAAAAAAAAGAGATGGATAGAGACGACAGCTCCAAATAGATGAAAGCTGGCGAGTGAGTTTAAAAACTGACACAGCTGAGGGGTCAAAAAACATATTCCATCATTTTTAGTGCCAGGCTCATATTTCAGGGTTTTTTGTTTTGTTTTCCTCACCCCCCCCCTTTCATATCCCTCCCTAACACCAGCGGCTGGAGCTCCTCCTTTCTATGGGGTATTGTGCTAAATAGCTGTCCTACAAACAAAGGCGTGCGAGCGTCTTAGAGGAAACCCTGGAGTCTTCTAGTTTGTACCTTCATCAAACACGTTCTCTAACTTTGGTTAGAGTGGGAACTTCTGTGGTGGGAATACGCTCAGCAGAGCCTTCTCTTTCCTTTGTTTGTTTTTGAGCCGATGACGGTTTGTTAGTCTGCGCTTTATTCAGCGCAGTGGGAACTGTACGTCTATGTGTGTGTGAACGTTCGTGCATCCACGCCGTTGATAAAAGAGAGCTGCGTTTTCCCAGCACTTTCATATCAACGTTGTTCAATGTAACTCCTGTTTATAATGACAGAGAAAAGTTTCATCCGATTATATTTCAAACGCTTTCCAAATATAGTGGCTGACACTAATCCAAAGAATGTTCTGTGGTACATACACAGAGGTTCCTTAATGGTGCCTGGATGAATGTGTTTGGCATAGAAGTGCTTAGGTTCTACAAACTATTAAAAGGTTCTTTACAGTGACGTGTTTCATAATAACACTTTTCTGAAGCCTACTATTCATGAAGATCCATGACATGTCAATATATAAAGACTTATTCCAACAAGCATCCCATCATCATATGCCAACATTTATTTTGCTTATAACCTAAAAGACAAGATTTTTAATAGCAGTTTTTGGTTCTGTCTGTTTGCATTTACCCCTACTAAGAAAGAGACTGTGCTTCAAGCTAGACCATTTAATCTGACCATGCTACCCTTATTGTTGGATGCACTATAATTTGCTTCTGAAAGCATTCGATTCAGGTAGCTCTGGAAATGCTTGTTGATACGGGTCTTCCCCAGAGTAACAAGGCCCACCGAAAAGTAAAGGACATTCCAATTCATCTTTTTATTAAATGAGAAGTTTGGATGTACTGGCAAAAATAGTCACTTTCCCCTCCACACTGAAGAATTACCCTGAGCTTCAGTGTAGATGCTGCATTATCCCAAACATCCCCAGCGGGAACCAGTTCTTAAAGCTCTGATTCTGTTTTCAGGTCTAGATGTCTGTTCTCTATATACATAAGTCAATAAAGTAGACACTTTGATTAAAGGAACCCAAAATCAAACATGATTTCCACGAATCTTTGATCACATACAGATCATACAATCTTGTGCAAGAGACAAACAGTTTGATTCATCAAAACACATTTCCATGTAATAAACAGCAATGCTAGCGTAATGAGTCGGGCTTTAGCTGCCTAAAAAAGATTTAACAACAAAAAAAACCCCTGCAGTTATTAACTATACAGCACTGAACTTAACGGAATCTCGAGGTTAATAATGGTAAAGCTTGCCATCCTTTCTCTCGCTCTCAGCTCAACTGCAGGCTATTCACTTAGAATCACGTCAGAGTGCAACAGCCTGCTATAGAGAGAAAGAAAAGAATGAGAGACAGAAGAGAGAGAGCGAGAGAGAGAGAAAGAGACTGAGAGATAAAGATAGAGAGGCAGAGAGTGACAGAGACAGAGAGTGAAAAGAGTGTGAGAGAGAGAGAGACAGCAGGGAGGAAATAGAATGTGAGTGAGAGAGAGATGGGACATAATGATAGAGATAGAAAGACAGAGAGAGTGCGTGAGAGAGGGAGCAAGAAGGAGAGAAGGAGAAAATGAGCAAGAGAGAGATGGTGCAGGAAAAGAGAAAGAGACTAAGAAGAGGGAGAGAGAGAGAGCTGCAGGCTGTGTACTCTAGTAAACTGAAGGAAGGCTGAGTTTTTCTCCTGTATTGAAATCTAACAAAAAGTGTCTTGAATGGCCCTGAGACACACTGCATTCCCCCTGTGCCAAACACTCAAAAACGCAACACGCCGTAACCTTAAGTGAGGCAGATGTAACCTACGCTTCCTCAGTGTGAGAAAAGAATCAAGATGAGCATCTTGTTCATGTAACACACACATTTTCTCACTGAAGTACAGTATCGGTAGAGAGAAGTGGGCCATTGTGGGACAGCGTATGGGTATGAACTTAAGTAATTAGCAAAATGGTTCAAACTACCTTATTCCAAAACTATACAATGCTTTGAGAGGATTTTGGAGAGAACGGCTGGCAACACTAAACAGACAATATGTTTAATGCTAATTACATGCCATAAGGTTGGCACTATCATTGAGAGATTAGTCACCAGTGGTGCCACAGCCATCTGTGGTCAGGAATCCAAGAGGGCACAGTTGGCTTTTCTCTCTCTAGGTGGGTAGAATGGCCCTCCCCCTCCCCTGACATCCCTAACAGCTAGTGCAGACATAGGATAGCTGATGCAACAGAACTGGCCCTTAGCATTATTCACCAAGCGTGCTAAACTGTCCAATGATGGTACATTAAGGTCATTTAAGATACAACGGTGCCTCATATGACAATCTAACTTTCCTCTCCTGTTGGTAGTACTGTGTGTTGGGGGAGACCTAGCTAGCAAGTAGAATTGTACACTAATAAAACTGTAACTCACCCTCCAACCAAAGGACAATGTTACCCAAGGGTGAAGAACTGGGTAGGGATGGTACATTTACATTTACAGCATTTAGCGTTCTTATCCAGAGCGACCTACATCACTGCTTAAGTAGTCCACAACTGTTTCTTACCTGAAAAAAAGCTTAAATCCACATCAACTATTCAACCGAAATACTGCACATTCAGTGCATCTAAAAAATTAGCCAACACCTACCAAACAATACATAAGCCACAGAGAAAATCAACATAAGCTATAGAGAAGTCCAAAGGAAGGGAAAGGATTTAATAAGTAAGCAGTAGGATAGGGACATCGCCGAGGTGCTCCTTGAAGAGGCGATGCTTGAAGACAGCGATTGGTACACGGCCTACCAATATCCAGCGACTACTGAATAGTCCCTCGCAATAATTTTACAACAAAAAAACTCTTTGTTTGGAACACAAACGGTTAACAGATGTCCTGCCTTCCTATATCGTGTATCATTACAGGATTAACTTTTCCCGCTAACATGTGATTGGCTGAATTCTAGCAGGCTTTAAGAAGTGCCAAAGCTCAGTTTGTGTGGATGTAGACAAGAAGAAGGACAATTCTGTGCTTGAAAACATGGAACACATCACATTTGATGTTGATCCAGTGAGAGAATACTGTTCACCTCATTCTTGTATTCATGTTTATGATTTGTATTTCAATCTAAACATAAATAATGAAAGGGAAGATTCTGTCATACGTGAACACACTGTAGCGCACAGTGTGAACGGCACAACTTTCTTCCTCTGCATTTAACCCATCCACCAAATGAGGCAGCCAGGGAAACAGCACCTGAGAAGCAGTGTGTGAGGACTGTGTGTGGGCTCAAGGGTACCTCAGAGGTGCTTTGTGGTCTTGGGAGTCCAACCCACAACTTCGTGATCACAGGGCAAACGCCCTAACCACTAGGACACCATTAGGTGGGTTTGAACCCAGGAAGCTTAGGCTCCAGCCCAACATCTTAAACACTCCACCATGGAGTGGTAAATCCATAAATTATGGATTTATGTTTAAATTAAAATACCTGCCTTAGTGTTCCAGTAAACTGACCAATTAAAACTAAGTATTTCTTGTGTTCTGTGATTATGCTACTTTGTTTCTGGTCACATGGATGACAGTACCAGCCTGTATGTGTACATGCACTTTGATACTATTGTCTGACAGCACTCTGTCTGGAGTAATGTTACAGCCTTAGTGTCTCCATCAAAGACAAAATCAAATCTGTGCCCTTGATGTTGCTTCAACACAACATTCACATTTAGAGTCACTCGCTTAAACAGACATCTGAAGTATGTTATGCAAATCAGATATTTCTTCACTTTGCATGTTTTAGCTTCAAAACAGCTTCTTCTGTAAAGACTGAGCCCGACTAGAAAGACCATCATAGACCTGCATAGTTGTTCACCTGCAAAACGAGCATTTGACCAACGTTGAAACGACACCTGTCAAAAAATAGTTACTATTCAGGAGAATTAAAAAAACATTATGTAAAGGGACTCTGACTGGTTGGACATTTTGATCTTGGTGTAAATACTTAAAACTATTAATGTATGATAACGTAAAAAAACACCAACTGTTTTATTCATTATAAAACTGGAAAAGATCCTGTTACTCATAGGTGTCATGATGGAAAATGGCTGCACTAGAATTCACCCTTTGGTGTTGAGCATTGAATGAGCTCTGGGTCATTAAACAAATCCGCTGTTTAGCCTTTTCAGTTGAGTCAAAGTGAGACATTAAGCAGGATGAAAACACTGATGTCGACTAAACCGGCCATCAGCAAATAGATTTAGTTCAATTAACAACAAAAAAACCCACCATACCACTTTCAAATATCCCTTTAGCCTTTCTGGCTGCATGGAGAAGGGCGTTGACCTTTAATAACATACACCATATGACATAGACACATATAAAGCGATTCTACTGATTTGTTGGGTATATATTTTTGTCTTGTGTTATAGTGGAGATTTGAAATCTGAAGTGCATTATTTTGAAACAGCTTCCTTTAGAATCAGAATCAGAATGTGAATCAGTAAAGTGAGTAGTTTTTAAAGATTAAAAAGCATTTTAGCCAATGGTCATGGTCCCAGTATCTGAATGGGGAAAGAAAAAGCGGTAACATGCCGTCTCTCGTTTTCAGGTTGTGTTTGCTCTTGCTAAAGCCAATACAGTGTCAGAAATGAAATCCGTGTTTGCAGCCATGCATGGATCCTGTTGCAGGAGATAAATAATGCAGACAGAGCACACCAGGAGGCAATATAAAAAAAAACTCCTCAAAAATAACAGCTGAGATACAACTTTCACTGCCAGCCTGCGGCTCATTCACCGCTGCTTAACCTGGACGGCTGAAAGCTGTATTGAACCAGGCAGCCATGTGTACCGCGACAGGTCATGCTTGCATATTAAACTAACACTCTAACAGATTTCTTTAAACAATGTCTGACCTTTTTAACCCTGGCTACTCAAGTATTTACTGGAGCAAGTTACACAAGTAATGTTTCACATGTTATACTCACATCTAAATGTTCTTCAAAGAACAAGATGCATGCTGTTCAGCCAAAGCAACAGCATTTTAAACCTTTTGGGGATGATACTGAGCTCATACTGCAAGACAGGATTGGTACAGTATACCCATACTGGATACACCCTTGGTGTATCTGGATAACATGCTGCTACCGAGATGTGAAGTTTCTTATAGTGTGCTAACCATCAGTATGTGCAACAGCTTTATTCTCAATAGCCTTTAAATGTGCAGCATCACTACTTATGTCACAATCCATTGTCACTACTTATGTAATAGTGTTATCAAGTGCAATATGTCCTTATTATGTGTAAGAGAGTTTGGAGAGTTTTATTTTCCTTTAAATTATGTTTTCTATTGTTCTCATCTTTATGTCTCTGTGTGTCTGTGCAGTCGTGGCATAAACAATTTCCTCAATGAGGGCTTCTGGCCAGAGAGTGCAAGTGCAAGGTAGGAGTTTCTAATAAAGTGGCCAGAGAGTGCAAGCTCAAGGTAGGAGTCTCTAATAAAGTGGCCAGAGAGTGCAAGTTCAAGGTAGGAGTTTCTAATAAAGTGGCCAGAGAGTGCAAGT
>JBBJLR010000042.1:30512745-30522943 GCA_037577145.1 Brachypetersius gabonensis | reverse complement strand
ACACACACACACACACACACACACACACACACACACACACACACACACACACACACACACACACACACATGCACTTGAAAAGGACTGAAATCACTCACCACCGAGTTTGAAAAGGTTTGTTTCAGTGAGTTGCAAGTGGGGAAAAGAGAGGAAGACTGGCTGAACTGCATGGAGCTGCTAGTGTGGTTACATTTATACATGTGATAATGAGTTGCTTTAGAGAAGTGATATGCAATGCTTTGGCGTAATACAGTCAGTGTTAAGGTTTCATGGATTTGTCATCAATCATAGGTGCGAACCCTAACAACCGAGTAGATTTTGTGAAATGCTTTTGAGACTATGTGTTTTAAAATAGTCCTGTTTCAGAGTTAGGTTGTTTTTTTTATTAAGTTTTCTTCTCAATTGAACCATATGCAATTCCACCCACGAGTTATGTCTCCAACCATCACGCCATGCCACCAACCTGTTAGGGTGAAGGCTGGGGCGACGTTTAAACTGAGGGGAATTTGAACCAAATAAATGCTTCTGTACTTCAGAAGACTAAATTCACCAAGGACTAACTTTGTTTTCTCTAGATAATTAAGCTTTAAGCTTATTATGAAACTAAACAATAATAGTATATATAATATTTTATTGTTATATTCAATTGTATAATATTACATTGCTAATAATTAATGCTGAGTGCTTTTTAATATGCACTGTGTTTATAATACATATCATTCATAGCTCAATAATATGTAACCTATAAGGATACGCAGGACAGTGTTTTATGGCCTACAGTCAACACACCCTGCCTGACCTGCAAAAATACTTGTTAATCAAATCAAACTTGACACACAGTGTTCTTTGTAACTTAGTCAGAACTTTGAGACACAATGTCTGCACTCCCCAATTCTGACCTGAACCCTTCATGCTCATCAGGATCTACAGGTCAACAAGTGCAAGACTAGTAAGATAGAAATTTGTGGATTCAAACAAGGATTAGTCATTTTATTGACCCATGGACTTGATAAAGGATCAAATGAACTAATACAGATCTTTCTATTTGCATATAAACTGTGATTTAAGACTCAAATTGGAGAACGCAGGAAATCAATTGTTTCAACTTTCTTCTCAGCACTTGATTACACTGATGTGACTCTGAATATACACCATAGACACAGGACTTATTACTTTAAAAACAATTGTTTAACATTAGTCCAGTAACTATCAGGTGGGCGGGCGATTTACTGGTTTATTTTACATTGAAACTGAATATTCTGATTTCAAATTTAATTTGATTACTAAAAATAGTACAATTACTTCAGACTATAATAGGAAAACCAAAGAGATAACAACATAACAAACAACAAAAAAACACCAATTCCCCAGCTGCTACTTGAATCCAACAGAGCCTACCATCCACCAACAATTACCTTCCAAGTAAGAAATAATAGGATACCAAATGTTCTCAGAGGCACCAATATGGTCCTTAAAAATAAACCGTACTTTTTTTTCCAAGTGTAGCATGCTTGTCAGTTCTGCTAAATATGTCAACAGTAAATGTATCCTGTTTATTCCAATAAGTAAGAAAAGTAACATTTTTAGGTACAATCAGGTCCAGTATAGTGAACTAGTCTATATATAGTGTTACCAACCACACAGGTTCCCAGAATGATAAGGATACTTGCCTCTAAACCAAGAGGTCATGGGTTCGAATCCTACCCCTGAGCAAGACCCTTAACCCTAAGTTGCTCCAGGGAGACTGCCCCCTGTAGTTAGGGAACGAAAGTCGCTTTGGATAAAAACGTCTGATAAATGCCGTAAATGTAAATGTAGTCCAGTTAGGAAGACATACAGTAGCATGATAGTGAAGCTTCCGTTGATTCACGTTAATTACAAGAGGACGAGATCTTTGGAAATGAATAACATTTTTATTTGGAGTATTTACTGGATTAAGCAAGTGTTTATTTAATTCTTCCTGCTGTAGAAACCCATCATTGCAATCAGAGGTCCAGTTTTTAGATCTGGTGTTGCATAAGTCACTATAGGGCGCAATATATGTTTTTCATGGCCTCTTTCATTTGGAACAGGGCTTAATCTGGGACGTTAAAGCTCTTTTGGACGATTGCTCCAAATGGAAATGAAATGGAATGTTTTCATGATTATAGCCATGTCAACCTCATATCCTTGTACATTTTAATGCATAGGATTGCTGCTGTAGGACCTCATACCTGCAGAGGTATAAAAGAGAAGTGAAGTGTTTCATTTAATGTTAACGGCAGTCAATGCCGTTTGATACCACTTCATGGGTCCATTGCTGAAATCATGAATCAGCACGAAATGTTCACACGATAGTAGCTGGTGTCTTCAAATGACGTAAAAAAAAAAAAAAAAAGAGTAATATTTATGGAAAAAAGCAAAAGACCTAACTTCTACGGTATTTCTGGTGTACCAGAAATACTGAGCCTAGAGAGAAAAAGAGGAAGAGAGAGGAGAGCGGAGAAAAACTGGGGCAGAAAATCAAATGTTATGCTTGGGCCAGCCAGTGGAAGAGCGAGAAAAAGCGGCAGAACAAAATCGCACTTTGATGTAGATCGTGTTTGAGAACACACACACAAGCCGCCACGGACTCAGCAGCCACTGTCCCAACCATTTCTCTCTCCTTCTTCATCAGGATCTCCCGCTCTGTCCCACTCGTGTCAGTTCTCTCTCTATCCCTCTCTTTCTCCCTTTTTCGGCTCTGGAATAGGAGGATCTGAGAAGAGTATAAAATGGGAACCGCAGAGGGTTGCCAGATACGAGAGTATTTTTAAGCAAGCGATATCGCTCTAATTGTCTCCCTCATGGTGAATGACTCACACCGCTCAGCCGTCCGCTCTTCGGTGTTCACACATCTTAGATGCAGGGTAATTCTAATTTTACAAGCCAGTGTTTGGCATCTAACTCATGCGTGATCTCATGAGATGCCTGACAAGCGTTCTAACAAAGGATATACAACTTTTCAGTTTTCAAGCACACTGTTGATTAACTCAGCCTGCTGCATGTTTCACTAACTTAAAGCACCTTCCTCCTGCATTTTGCTTGCATTTTTGAGGTCCACTTACAACATTTTCGTGGGCTTATCAGCCAAAGTCGCTTGACAATTTTTAACCATTCTTTATGACCTAGAGTAAAATTGATTGCTTTTGTTTGTCTTTCAGAACGATAAATGCAAATGACTTCTATTCTGGATTATGAAAGAAACTGGTGCAGAAACAACTGTATAACTTCAACCTGTATGAGCTAAAGGGCTGCAAGCCTTATAGACAGATTCTCCACTCACTTGTGTCGATTTTTTGCGAGCAGCTTCATTAATCCCAGAGGACTGCGGACTAAATTGTCTACATCAAATTTGTTAAATAGAGGGACAGTTCAGTCAGTCCTTTAAAATAAGCTGCAGTAGGATGATCTAGGCCCTTTAAAATGAAATCATTAGCTATAGTGTTAAGGTGTTTGAAGTGTTCTTCCAGGCAAACTGTAGTGATTATCCCACTTTGGCTGGGCCATTAAAACGTGCTCAATCTGGCAACCTTGGCCGCCATTGTCTCTGACCTCAGAGGATAAGCCACGCTGATTATAAGTGGGTGTTTCCAGGTTGGAGTGATTGCAGTAATTTCACTGCAGACACAATGACCCTGCAAGCTGGTAACAAAGGTTCCATATAAGACCCCTATACGGACACACACACACACACACGCACACACACTACTTTACTACAAACACGGTTAATGCAAACCTCCACCCATCTTAAATGAGTACATCCATTATGAATTCAATCAATGCTATTGTCTTTTATACGCATACAGAGTCACGCAGACTTTTTAATGTATGAGGCATTGCGCTAACGATCAGCACCACAAGTAAAGGTCAAACTGTAATGGGTCTTTCTGCTAATATGCTAATATGGAACCAAGACTACTGATTGCCGGTTGAGAAACATATGCCTGAACACAACCCTAGAATAAGGTCTAATGGTTTATGCTTCCACCAGGAAACTTTCCAACTTCTCCAAGACTGCAAAAACCCCTACGATTTAGCCACTAACTTCTAATTGCTAACTGCAGAGATGTTCCCAGAGCAGCTTGGGTTAAGCGCTTTGCTCAAGGGCACTACAGAAACAGCAAGTTGTTATCAGCAAGGATCAGAGAGATCACCGCAGGGATTTTGGTAACAACCCAGTTCAAGACCAAATTCTCTGGCTTCTGGCCCAGCGGCATGTTCAGGTTTTGGGCTGGTGCATGTGTGTCCTTGTGCTCGCCCTTTTGAGCTTCCAGTTTCCAAAGTAATGTTGGTAAAAAAAAAAGTTTCTTACAATCATTAAATCATCCGATATCAATGTCTCATACTACATGTAAGAAAAAAGCCTACCTCAGCTAAAACTGCCAACAATTAATGGAAAAATAGTATAATGCCAAAGCCATGGCTTTAATGCACAAATCCCTTTCATTTGTTATTAGCAACATTAGCATATTTGACACATTAGCATGCTGTTACTCGAGAAGTCAAGAACGCCCCACTGCAATCAGTTTTGTTATAAAAAACACACTTGACATCAAAGCGCACGCACAGTGGGTCAGATGGCCCAAGCTATCAGCAACACTTGTGCTAATCAGATGCATATGTTCGCGTGTAATGTATGGCACAAGTGCAGTTCATGAGCCATGTGCATGGGAAACGCACAAAATGCACTTCTTCATGCATAAGAACTGTACATTGATTGCATTACCCACAATGTAAAAAATGCTGTGGTTCTGACTGGTATGCAAGCTAGCTTTGTAGCATCCCATAGGGGGAGGTCAGGCTGTGAGTGGAATTGGTCATGACTAACCTAGTCAGAATACTGGGACATCAACTGTAGTGCCAAGACATTGACCTTAAAATGTGCTCAGATGTTTTGTGTACGTGTGTGTTATTATATCCAATATACACTACCAGTCAAAAGTTTTAGAACACCCCAATTTTTGAGGGTTTTTTTTGCATTGAAATTCAAGTGTTTCCGTGTCTCACTGTTCCATCTGCAGAAAGTTTTCCCCATCTATTTGCAGAAGGTCCCTTCTGTCCAGTTCATCCTAAAGCAGCTCGATGGGGTTTAAGTCTGGATACTTCTGGCCACTCCATGTTACCATCTTGTTCTGTTTTCTAAGGTAGTTCTGGCAGAGCTTGGACTTATGTTTTGGGTCAGTATCTTGCTGTAGGACGAACCCGACCAAACAGGCACCTACCAGAGGAGCTGCATGGGATATAGAATTATGTCCCACTCCTGGGTATCCTCACCATTTTAAAACCTCTCGCAGCTCATCTCTGTCATTTCACGCTATTCAGTGGATCTGAACTGTTTGAATTTCAATCAAAAGGAAACACTAGGATGTTCTAAAACTTTGACCGGTAGTGTATGTTACTGTCATTCATTACTTAAAGCCATTCTCTCTTCATTGCTGAAAAGTATGAAGTACCACTCTCTTAGAATGTGTCCGAAAACACGCACTCGCGCACTAAAATTTTAGTGCGTAGTGCGCTCCCACTGAAAACAGAGCTAAAAGTCAGTGCACTGAAAGAACCCGGATGCTGCAGAGAAATCGGCCAGAAAACACCGTGCAGAACGATGGACACTCTGCACTAAACGGGCGCCATTTTGACCACGTAGCGGAGGGGGCGGGACTTTCAACGTGTTTTCGAATTGGATAATGGCGGCAAACAGTGAAATACAAGCCCAAGCGGAGGCAGCTGGTTCGTATAAATGTGAGTAACGTTAATAAAATTATTTTACTGATGTACACTGTGGTTAAACCGGCAGATATTTTGGCGGCTGGAGAATCGCGAGCAAATGTGAGTCCGTCACTTCTGCCAAGTGTAAAACGTTAGTGTTCCGTTTAGGACAGCACTGACCCACAACAGTGTGACTACAGAAGGCAGTGCTCAGTGCACACTATGCACTAAACCTCAGTGCACTGACGTTAGTGCGCGATTTCGGACACACCCTTAATCTCTGCTCCTTGCAGTGTGAGTCTGCAATGGGGATGCAGGGCAGTTGATTAGCGAATCAGGTGTTAGTGTACTTTGGCAACACAAAAATCCCTTTCAATTCATATGCCGGCTCGTGAGTGGAGGTTATGACAAGTGCCTAAACCCTCAGCTCTTAACATCAAAGCCATCTTTTTGAGGCTTCGCTCATGCACCGACTTCGCACAACATACATTAAATCAATACTGGATTTGACCAGCAGCCTAAGGCGAAGGAGAATTTATTGAATGTTCAGAATTTATTTTATATTTTATACTAAAATATAGGCCATATGGATACAAACACACACACACACACACAAACTCACAGGACACACACACACACATACACATACACATACATACACACACACACACACACAGCAACATTCACACAACTCAGCTGTAAAGAGTATTTCAGTAATTTCCCACTGCTAAACAGCAACTGTTGTCTCTTAAAGAGAATTACTTTTGGTTAATCTTGTAACTCCCATCTTCTCAGCCATTCTGAGACGACAGCTAATCACTTTTGGTTTAACTGTGAGACAATCTGCTCCCACATAATTGGTTAGCAACATGGGCAGAGGGGCTTAATGTGTGTGAACGCTCGTTTCTCAGTTTAAAACTTCAGTGTAAATGCTAGATAATGCTAAGGCCAGCCTCAGTGCTGGTATAATTCTAACACTTTCACTCAAATGCTTCATTACGCTAATGCTAATGCGCTTTCACTGAAATGCTACTTTCACTGAAACGCTTCATGCTTCATGCTCAGTGCATGTGTTTTTTCTGTTTTTAAGCTAACATAACACTACCACTTCCATGCAAATGGCCGTTAGCACTAAGGCTTTTTTTGCTGGTGTAAAGCTAACGCTTCCGCTAAAATGCATGCTGGTGCCAACACTAAAGCCTCAGATGAAGATAATTCCAAAGATTTGGGACCATCCATCTTTTAGAGGTCATTTTAGTGTGAGCTTGCAACGTAGCTGGGGATGATGAATGCTTATGTAACCATGTATGAGTGTGTATGTGTGTGCGCACACATGCATTTGTGTGCTAGGCCATAGCCACTTCAGTTAAGAGGTCACTCTAGTTGATTGCAGCGAACCTCGTCATCAGCCACATTCGCCCAAGTTCCCCAACCCTGCCCACAAAGCTTCTCCCCAGGACCTCTTTGCCAGAATAAGACATCAAAATACACAAAAGCACTTTTAAATGGCCGTCTCTCTTCGGCTGTCAGTGCCATGAGTCTGAGACGCACGCAGAGAGACCTCTTTTGTTTGGGCTGCTAAGAAGCACTTGGTATTCCGGAGCTGTCGCTGCATCCTGGGTTGTGGAGAAAGAGAGAGAGAGAGGCAGGCGAGGGATAAATATCATTTATGACAGAGCAAGGAGAGCAAGTTCGGTCCTGCGACTGCGTGTTTGGCCCACAGGGCTTCCTGGGCAGGGACATGACTCAGGATGGCTATATGTGAGTGCACTGGGAACGACTATCTTCAAAGGCAGTGTTTAAAACTCAAGGCTTTTTTTCTGGTTCTTCTCACAAACCTATACATGTATTTATTTATTTATTTATTTATTTTAATAACGCTATAAAGAAATACTTCAGTTTTTTTAACCTAATCCGTAGCAAATGGTCAATAATACATTTTCCTGTACCTAAAATAACAAAAAATACCTGTTGATTCTACACCTTCCCACTAGTTTCTATTACAGTATTTTACAAAAGTAATATTAAAAATATATATAATATATATAATATATATTTGCATGAAAAGTGAGTGTTTTTTTTACAGTAATAAGACTAAATATACTAAATAAAAAAATTTAAAAAAATCACAAATAAAATTATACAGTAAACAGTGATTTTATGCGATATTATATGTTCGTAGTGGAAGCCCAATGTTACTTGTAGCTTCCATCAGAAACCAGGTTTGACTCGATCAGTCCTTCGTTAAATTAAGTCAGGAGCTGATGGAATTTCACAAATCCAAACAATGGCTGGAGGAACCGAGGAGGAAACTGGAACCGAACCTGTGTTCTCCTCACCAGCTCACAAGATACATAACAAATCTAGTTATTTTACTGCTTTCTTGCTTGTTCGCATTTATTGTAATGTTAACTTTGCTAACAGAAAGACGCTTCATTTGCCCAGGTTCCTAAGACTGAATAAGTTCTATTCTATGTACAGTAGAGGTAGAATACTGTTCATGGCTATTCTTTGTATGCCAGAGATTCAACGGATTTTGGTTGAAATCTGTGAATCGAACTAAGCAAAGTCATTCAAGTTGGCCTAAAAATCATCACGGCAGTGGTGATAGGAACCAGACATCTGAAGAGTTCAATGTCTCTAAAAGGTTTCACCTGAAAATGGTAGGGATACGGTGCCTGAAGCTGGAGCCATTCGTTTTAAGACATTCATTTCAGGGCTTAAAATTAGGGCAAAACAATCCTCCAAATGTAAACACTTATGAAGGCTAATTTTAACAAGGACAATTTTGATACCTGGCACTCAGAATAAACCACTTGATGTACGGTTATGTCAATTGTTATAAAAGGTTTATGAACCTGTTAAGTCACCTTACGAGTATTGGCCTTCAGTGCAGTGCTGCCAGGTTTGTTTTTTTCATGAACGTTACATATAAAAACCTGACATATAAACATCAGTATAACATACAAAAGCTTATGGCTACGTTGTTTATAGGGACTGGTTACAGTATACAGATTGTGAGTCCTCTCAAGTCTTAAAATTCTGTTTGTGACTGTGTGTGTGTGTGTCCCTTCTAAGTGAGTGCTTCTATGGATCTTTGTACACAGTTTGCAGGTTCTTGTTCCCCTGTGCTGAAGGTGCCCTTGTAGAAGTTACATTATTCCATTGATCCCTGTTTTCAAGGGTAGCATTTCAATTACAGTAGAAAAAAAGATGTTGTTTTTTTTTTCTTTCCCGCAGACTATAAAAAGCTTTGATTCTTTGTATTTCTCAGCAGATGCCTAAGTACATGTGAAATGAGTTGCAGCCTCAAGAGACACCACCTTAAATGCGGCGCTCAGCCAATCACAATTAAGCTCCACTGCTGCATGTAAGTATCTCAATCCCTGGTTCCAGGACACATATCAGCAGGCCTACTAATGCTATAGCTCAGATAGCACATGAAGCGAGATAGAAAGAAATGGGGTATGAAAGCAGATTTGGGATGGAGGAGTATTGAAAATCCCTATTAGAGCACGAGTTCCGCAACTACAGTGAAAACTCATAGGAATACAAGTCTTAACCATCTACACCGACCACGCTGTAATACCCATCCGCCCGAGAGCGCAGCCTGGTTGGCTGTTTACCCGCTATGACCACGGCGCCTCGAACTCAATCCCACTCGCAATTTATTTGACAGACCACAGGGGACCTGCAGGTAAACCTGCACTGTGCAGAGCTCTACTAGCTAGCAGGCACTCACAAAGCTGTGGTTTAATAAAGATAAGATAAGATATGATAAACCTTTGTTACTCCCACAAGTGGGGAATTTGCATTGCAGAAGGTGGACAGTACAAATGAAGACAACACAATATAAAATAAAAAGTACACTTATACAAAAAAATAAATAGAGATTTTCAAATATATGTCTCTATATAACCTATATGTGTATGTGTATATGTACATAGTGGAAATAAATATATATGTATGAACACTGGATATTTACACAGTAATATACATTTTGGTGATAGATCTGCTCAGTGTTGTGCCTCATTCAAAAAGCAGATCGGCTGAAACTCATAATATATTGAGGATGGCTTTGTGGCATCAAAAAAACAGTCATTCAAAATTTTTTGCAGCAATGTTCGCATCTATGGACCGGAGGGTAGATAGCATGTTTTTCAGTGTCCATGTGTTCTCACAGTCTATTACTCTAAAAAAAGGCAAATAAAACATTGTTTCAAAATATTCTTTTTAAAGGAAAATATGCTGTACTTACAGCAGCAGTGTATTACTTTGCATCTGTGTAAAAAGCAAAGGAAAACGGCAGAGAGCAGATCAGCAGTAGGGGGGAAGTGTGAGACCACACTGGTCGGAATGGAAGTGGACATGCAGAGAAAGGTGTGAAGAGCTTGACTTTCAACAGGGTAACACATTTCATTGTGTGTGTGTGTGTGTGTGTGTGTGTGTGTGTGTGTGTGTGTGTGTGTGT
>JBBJLR010000042.1:30429119-30444194 GCA_037577145.1 Brachypetersius gabonensis | reverse complement strand
AGCTCTGCTCCGCCCATTTTCTGACAAACCCCGCCTCTTTCAGCTGCGATTGGCTAATAATTTGGCAACTTCTGTGCACGGATGGGTTCATTTTATACAACACAGCAGATAATCAGTCTTGGCAGAAGTTGCAGGGGACTACCAGCCAATCATCATCCAAAACCCATCACTTTATTAAATCAGAAGAATCACACACTGGTTTACTTGTGGGCCATCAAAAAAATTCAAAAGGGCCGGATCCGGCCCACGGGCCACTGGTTGAATAGGCCTGGCATAGACCAAGGTTGTAGATACTTAGACCCAGTGGGATGACTTGATGTTTTCTCTTTTGGGGTGTTTTTGTTTGCTATACATTGATGTAATATATTCTGTTTGTACACATTGAATCAAGCAAAAACAAATTAAGTGTGACATTGTTTCAGTAATAAGAAATTTAAGCATCAGTGACAGCTTCTGCCATTGTTTAAACATTTGATTTTATGTTCTCGCATTATAATCAAGGGAAAACACCAATTATTCTGCTTGTATGAATTGCAACTCAAAGAACACAAGCTTTGTGATATCTTTCTCACTCTCACTTCCATGAAACCTAAGCACCTATGCACCTCACCACCGGTGATGCGATACATTTCTGCAGCTTCTAGTTTTGTTCTTAAAATCCTGATATGAGTCCACAGCTTAGTGCTTAGCACATGTAAGCATAGGCCCAATAATCAGATCAAAATCAGTTGGACTGATGTCAAAGAAGACTTAGTTACTGAGTTCAGAGCTTGGCCCTGATTTTTTGTGTATTGTTTACTCTTGCACAGCTGATTCAGCTTATTAGCCAGCTTTTTAGCAAGCCATTCCTGAATTAAAGTCAGTGTGAATCAGAAATTGTGGTGCAGTTTTTTCCTGAACTGGGATGCATTTACAAATTACCTGTATATCTGGGCTATGAATCTGGATCTTTTTATCTCTGAATGATTGGGGTGGTGGCAACATTGTTTTATTTATAATATAATTTTCCCCATCCTGGCACGTGAAGATGTCGTTAGAAGTCAGTAGACGTTTTCAAAACAAGACAAGTCATGTTTCGGTGGATGATCTTGGGAAAACAAGATAAGTGGCACAATATTATGAAGGAAAGCCTTTCACTTATAGTAATAAGAAAAAAAATCATTTAAAGTTATCTGTAAGTCTGTATTAGAGCTGGGAAAGCCTGAGAAGGTGCAGAGCTAAAGGAACTGGAGTGTGAAAGCTTATAGGCTTGTTTCTATAACACATTCATACCTGTGGAACATCGATAGTGAATGTAACCACCAATCTGCACAATGTAGCTTTTAATAAACAGTATCACAGAGTTTTGCTTTGCAATATACTAATAACATGAGAGGGTGCAAGATGCCAGGCTGGTCTTTGATCATGTAATATCACAGGCTTGGTGTGGACTTTTATTAAATATTATAGCAGGACTGTTTGTCAGAGTAATTGCTGTCTGCTATGCGGCACATATCATGCAGCGCTAATTAGGACAATTTAACCAGCAGGCTGATGTAGTCGACTTGCAGAACATGGGCTTATTTAACCCACATCAGAAGTGGTTGCATTTAATGATTGCAAATGTGAAAATAAAGCATGCTTAAAGGCCAAAGGATCATTCACAGTCTTCTGGCAAATACTGCATAATTAAAGGAAAATGTGAAATGTACTAATTCTGTATGTATTATACTGCATACACAGCCTGGGCTAGATCTGAGGGACAGGATTTCACAGTTTCAGAGTCACAGTCATAAATTAAACTCTGTTCTTGTTGCATAGACATGACATTGGGCTTCAGTGGTCTGGCTAAATTGAGGAACTCTACTCTGTTTAATACTCGGCTGTCACTAAACCACAGCTACAGATCATCTACACCCGTAGAAAATGAATTATTGTCTTTTGATTTGTCTTCCGCTATTGTGAAGGTTTGGTTATCATACCTTCATAGGCCAAAAGAGCGAGGCTGACCTTGGGGTGCAGTCATCTATTGTTTAATACTTTCGTTTAAAACTCAAAACATATGACTTAAATCAAAATGTAACAAATATAAACGCTCTAAAACTGCTTGGCCGCTCTCCTGGGCCCCTTCCCTCTGTGGGTTTCCCCACCCACTTGTGGGTGAAAACTGAAAGTTATCCTGGGTTCAAATTTGTTTCAAAGACCTTAAATAGTAATAACCCTAGTACAGTAAATTACTGTAACTTTGGTTCTATGTGACATAGGAAGACCAGACACTATTCCTGCTGTTTATATTTACATAGTGGTCGAATATAGATAAATAGATGTATCCATCAGTGTTGCATTTTCGCACCCTTTGTGTATTTCTTTTGTCATCTTTGCGATGATATCAACACCAAGGAGCTGTTTTCTAGTGCTTAAGGAGGTTACTATCACAGGTTCCCCTGCTGTCTTTTCCATTAAAGCTTTTGTGACACACTGTGTTCGTAACTGTTTGCATTTCTGTATATTTTTGCTTGTTTTTCAGCGCATCATTTTTAACCAAGACTGTCCCCTGCGGCAATGAGCTTCACAAATTTCTGATCTGGGACACAGCAGGGCAGGAGCGGGTGGGTGTCTCATTTTTATTCATTCCGTACACCTAGCTGTTGACGTTTTGGCGTTTTTTTTTCTTCTTTTGTTTCCCTGAGTACCAAAGTGAATGTTAAGTATGTGGGTGTTGTAAGAACTGTCACACCCTGAGCTCTGTCACAGCTGCTGCACACTATCAGGCCGGGTTTGTGTAGGAACATGTACTAAAACATGTACATTTGTGATGTTCTTTTATATTGACATTCCTATAATATTAAATCCAATAATATTAAGTCTAAAATAAATACACATACACAAGTACATACTCAAGTAAGTGTGGCCCTCATCATTTTCTTTTCAAGCCAGGCAGAAACACCAAAATGGTGTTGGGTAAATTCCCAGGGCTCAGCTGTATTTAAATTTAGTTAAGCTGTGGGAAGTTACCTAATGGGTGGTACTGAAACTGACAAATGACTTGACTTTGTTTTTACAAGTATTATTAAGGATTATGTCTCTGACTATGGGGCTTTTTTTGGTTTTAGTTTTAGTGGTTTTGTAAATCCAAGTTTAAATAAAGATTGGTGGTGGTAATGAGTACTGTGTTAATTATATTATAGTGGTTTTTAAAGACCACTTCAAAGTACAGTCCAACAAAGTAAATTGTGTGTTTGCTGGAAAAGTGGTTGAGGGTTAATGTGTACAACAATATGTGAGATGACATTTGGTGTCATTTTTAGATACAAGGAGCAAGTCCAAACTAGGTCAGATATATAAACATTCATCTTTGTTAAATGTTCAAGCAGACATTACAGTACAATGATACAGTAATATGTTTGGGGGGGAAATTCGAGAATTGTATCTATATCTTGTCCAGCAGTGTATCTGTATAGTATATACACTAATAGTATATTAGTAGTAATGAAAAGGCTACTTTGTGAAGGTAAAGTGGCATTTGGCTGACACCATTATCCAGAGCAGCTTACAATCATTAGTCACAGGGACAGCCGCCCTGGAGTAACTGAGGGTTAAGTCTCTTGCTTAAGGACACATTGGTCAAATGTGGGTTTTGGACCTGCAACTTGGTGTTTATAGGGTTCACAATAGTTTAACCCAAAAGGCTACTTCCGCCCACTTTGTATTTTAGTATATAAACCACCAGGTATAACTAACCATCAGGTAAAAATAAGGTATAACTAAAATGAGTGTTTTCTCAGATCAAACTCTATATTTCACCTGTGTTTTCTCTGCCCTTGAGTCACATCATTAGCGAATGCTAATGAGCCTAATCAGGTGTATTTGAGTACAGGAACACAAAGTTGTGCAGCGTAGGTGGGCCTACAAGACTCAATGTTGTAAACACTGATCTACAAAGATGGGAATTTAATTATTAATCTGTAAGGCCAAGATGTATTCCATGTTGGACACGGTAGTAATTAAAAACAGCCATGGATCTCCATATAGATCAATCCCACCTAGGTTACAAAATCTGTGACAGTGTGGTCGCCTTTCTGGGGTCATTTTGTCAGGGCTGAGGACAGTAACAGTGGGCGGCCACTAGAGGCCGTCCTTTCTTCTGTTTTGAGGTTTGTTTGGGGAACTTTTATTATGAAGGGTGAATGGGTTATGGTAATTATAGTTGCAGCTGTGTATGGTTTGTGTTAAGTGCTGGTGTGTGGTTATTGGTGGTTGGGTTTGAGTTCATGGCTATTTAAAGGGTTTGGGTTTTGTGTTCAGGTGTTGGTCAACCATCATTTTTACCTTGATTTCCTCCTGTCTCTTTTGGTTAAGTTTTTCTGAGTTTGACTCTCAGGCCAGTTTTGTCTCTGTATCTGTTGTGAAGAAATAAAGAAAGAAAATGAAGCAGTTTGACTTTGACTGGTGTAAGTGTGCTTATCTTACATGCCTGGAGAAGGAGGGAAGACGTGACACAATTAGGACCTAAATGGATCAATTATGAGTAGCCTTTCTTTTCTGTCTTCCCAGTAGCCACAGTAATAGCATTGTAGCTATTTAGCATCGGCAGACTTTTATTCTATGTTGGAGCATTGCTAAAATAATTTGTAAAATAGCTTTCCTTTTATTACACACAATAGTGGGGTGGAGGGGCTCAGTGGGTAGGATACTTGCCTCTGGACCAAGAGGTCACAGGTTCGAATCCTACCTTCAGCACCACCACTGTGTCCCTGAGCAAGACCCTTAACCCCAAGTTGCTCCAGGGAGAGACTCTCCCCTGTAGTTAGAGAATGGAAGTCGCTTTGGATAAAAGCGTCTGATAAATGCTGTAAATGTGACTTCATCATATATAGGTATATTCTGCTATACTCCTGTTATCAGACACAAGTCTGGGGATATTGATATCTTGTGGAATGTGAAGCTTAATTTGGTCAAAACTGGCAAATCTACAACCAATGATCAAACATGACTGAAGATGAAAAGCTGAGTCAAAGTCACATTAAAGTGAGGTGTTAATATTGTACACAATATCAGCAGTATCTTCTCAAAAGTAGTGTAGTAACTTTATACCCATATACTGACCACATAACCACACTCATACACGCCTGAGATCAGAGTTCACTCTGTTTCTGACGTATTAACAGTCTTATGAGGGTGTGGGCAGGGGCGTGTGTGTGTGTGTGTGTGTGTGTGTGTGTGTGTGTGTGTGTGTGTGTGTGTGTGTGTGTGTGTGTGTGAAGGGAAAATGCTGAGATGGCATGTTGTGTGCCCTGATGTTGTAAGTGTCAGTGTTATTATTGTCTTCTTTCCTCACTGGAAAAACATTGCTCACTCTAATACGTTCAGGCAGAGTGACTGTCTTCCTCTTTGTGATGTATTTCCTGTGCATTCAATACTGTTGACAGAGTACACTGACCAGCTTGTAGCCCAGAGGCTCATTCAGCAGTGTTTTAAAGTTTGAAAGTGATTAATATGTTTTTGATATTTTATCCACTCATGTCCTCGCTGCTTATACATTTATACAGTATGTATAACAATGTATTTTAGATGAATCTATAGATAAAGTACAGTATTTTCAATAATGTTTTGTTTCTTCCCTACAGTTTCACTCATTGGCTCCAATGTACTACAGAGGATCTGCTGCTGCTGTTATTGTTTATGATATAACCAAACTTGTAAGTTTCTTTAGAGTACATTGCACCTGTTGATCAGAAGTATGATTCTCTGCACTCCATAACCATTGCATATATTCTTGTTATTAATAATTGTTTTGTGGTATCTGTACAGTTGTTGGCACACACATATAAATATACAGACAAAAGCAGATGAAGGGCTTGGACAGTATGAACTCTGATTTAGAAAATCAGTGATATGACCTGCAAATAAGAGTCACTTAATTGATTAAGGCTTATTAAATGTAATGTAGATGTATTATCCTTTTTGAGAGTTTGTAGAGTTGTTTGGAATATTTTTTTTGTTTTCTTCTCATTCAATAAACAGTCCTATCCAAAATAACTTACATCAGCGGGTGGGGCTAAGTTGCTGTAGGCTATACCCAGATATGTCATCACAAAAACTACTGCCATATGTGCATTTAAAAGCAAGCTAAACAATAATTTGTCATGGATGTGAAGCTGTTTGTGGTTTTTTGTTACCACATGATATAATGAGACATTGACACCCATTCATAGGGCAAACATAAATCTTTTGGAGAGTTAATCTTTTTTCTTTGTAGTTCAAACACATTCAAAGCCCATTCAAACTTAAAGCAACAGTGCAAATGAAATTGCAGAGCTCTTCTGTGGTTGTGCATCATTCTGTGACTGTGTTCCCTGTCCTTTCCCACTGCAGGACTCTTTCCAGACCCTGAAAAAGTGGGTGAAGGAGCTGAAAGAGCATGGGCCGGAGGATATTGTGGTAGCAATAGCTGGGAATAAGAATGACCTGGGTGATATACGGTAATCACTGTTGTTTCTGCAGGTTAACCATTTGGTAGCAATCAGGAGGTCATGGGTTCGATTCCCAAGACTGCTAAGCGCCTCTGAGGTACCTTGAGCAAGGTACCGCCCCCACACACTGCTCCTGTGCTGTGCTGTGCTCCTGGCTGCCTGCTGCTTCACTTGGGAAATGGATTAAATGCAGAGGTTGAATTTCGTGCTGTTCACACTGTGTGCTGTTGTGTGTTCACGTATGACAGAATGATCACTTGCACTTCACTTTCAAAGAAAAGTGTTGGTCTAAGATCAGCTCAAGATGTTCTCTGGCAATGGAGAGCAAAGACTGACCCTAAACTGTCCTTGTACTCTGATAAGCTTGATTTAGACTAATTCACAAGAGCATGTATGTCATGTTTTTTAAGGCCAACATGCACCTTGCTTTAGTGGTAGGCAAAAAAATTGGGCATCATGATATATTTTCTTTGAATCTGCATCTGCAGTCATTCAATCGTATTTGTGCCCTCCAGCTAAACCTATTGTACTGTCTGCTTGCAGGGAAGTCCCCACAAAAGAGGCTAAGGAGTTTGCAGAGTCAATCGCAGCAATATTCATCGAAACCAGCGCTAGAAATGCTGTCAACGTTGAGGAACTTTTTCAAAAAATCAGTTAGTATTACTCAAAAGCCACAGGACGCCCTGAAATCTTAGCTCATCATTAACCCTCACCACAGGCATTTGTGTACTGGACAAGGTGTTGTATTTAATGACAATGTATAAAGTTACAAACACTAACTAGAAATATAATACAGTGTGTGTAATGTATATGTGATTACAGACATTGTGTATAGCATACCGAATAGATATCGGATTTTAATGCGTATTTTTCATTCAGGTCGGCAGATCCCTCCGCTTGAGAACGCAGATGTGGACAGCAACGAGTCATTTAAGATCACGCGACAGGCACCTGCATCGTCAAGACGCTGCTGTTAGTGCTGTGGGACCTCTTACCTCTTCCTCAGAGCTGGACATGTGATTTCATAACCTTCATAACCTATAGCATGACATTACCCCTCTTCAGTGCTAAAGTTAGAAAAGAAAGAGGATATAGGATAGTAGAGTAGTACTAGAACATGTAGTTTAAAGAACTGAACCATCATGTAAACAGTATTTTCTGCCTTCAGTGCAGAACAGTGGAATAGGGTTAGCAGGCTAACTCTGTAGAAAAGCTTCAAAAAATAGAACCGTTGGATCCAAAGCAGGGGTGTTAAATTCCAGGTACCAGGTGATCTTCCGTTTTTTGAAGCCCAAATGCAGTCTGATGGCCACCTTTTTTCAGCCGTTAACATCAGCTATATATATAATTTCGTTTAACTTCCTAAATTCAGGATTTAGTCTTTAATCTATTCAATAAGTTCAATGTATCGATGGTACAGATATACCTTGTTGAGAGGAGTGGGGTTGAGGAGACATGGGGAATGCCTTTGTGGAGGGTGGCTTTCAATTCAGCCCATTCATTTAAAAATACAACATCATCTTATGGGATTTTGAGGGAAAGTTCAGCAATATATATAAACATATATTGTGCATCAATATTATATATTTCTATTTCCTTTCTATTAACTTGAAACAGATAGCCAAGCTAACATTTCAACTTACTTTAAATAACGTTAAATTAACAGCGTTGGACTAAATAATCTGTAATAACAAAAATAAATCAGATCATGTTTTTCTGGCTGTTCCTGTTTCTGAAAGGTGAGATGTCCTGTAATGTTGAGCATTACACCAGGCAACAAAAATTTGATTCATTACATTTTGTAGTGTTTCTTATTCATTCTCGGCGCTGATTTCGGTGGTAACGTTTATTTTCATGGAGCTTCAAGGGTTTAGTGAGAAACGTCATTTTTGGGAAAAGCTAAACTCGGCGGCTCAGCTGACGGCCTGTTGTTCTACTTATAACTTTTTGCATATTAATATGTTGTTTGTTGTACATGTAGATAACAGGGTTGCCAACGGAGTGTGAGACACGCATCAATGAGACTAACATGAAAATAATAATAGTATTACAACAACCATATATTGAAAAATATATCTTGTAAAAAGTTTATCTCAAGAATCATTGAAGGTAGGAAAAAATTATGCAAAATTTGACTAAAAAACATCGAAAATTGTCCCAGCTGTGGTGCTCTGGTATCTGATCATCAGAATCCTTAAAACAAGGGTCAGCTTAAACTGGCGTCTTTTCGTGTAATATTGGACCATGCCTCGTGTTTTAGTGCAGTTGGGGCTAGTTGTTGTCACACTTAGTTTAAACAGGTTCTTTTTTCCCTCGGCTGAACTACACTCAAGGCGTGTAAACAGCACTTCATACGTAAATGAATAAATAAATAAGGGGCCATATATTTGAGTAAAAATTGCTCAGATTTTCAGGTAAACTTAATTTAAGGAATATTTAATGTTTCCCTTATTTTTCTGTCAGAATCTGTAGAATATAGTCAATTCCCAGGGAAATGCTTTATTAGAACACAAAAGCACATAAATCAGTATGTATGTTATACTTACAAAACATTTGACTTGTCTAGAGGCTCCCTGGTAGTGCAGGTGTTTAAACATTGGCACTATCATAAGAATGGAACTGAATAAGCAGTTAGCATTCTCCTCCAAGCATGTTGAGCTCTCAATCTAACAAAGGTGAAGTGTCTTAAAGAAATCAGGTGGTAGCCTTCACATGGTGGGAGAGTCCTAGCTAGCAAAAAACTGATTATACAGATTAGACTAGTACCCAGTCTATTAACAAATACAAGACTGATGCACTTCTAATAGTAGTCAGTGGGCAGGTGCTGTGGTAATCAATGCTGTAGATGTGGCAGATGAAAAAAATGCAGGATTAATCCTTAAACTTGTTTATGAATCTCCAGGGATATTAACTAACTCTGTGTTTACCAAGATAGAGACCATATCTAACCGGCACTCTGTCAGTATTAGATGATACATTCACATGATGATATAATTCAATGGGGTTCAATGCAGAATCAGTTTTACAAGCACTGCACAAGTAAAATATAGGATTTTGAACTCATCTTTCACCTTTTTCTGCACTTCTTTAGCTTTCTAAGACCACATTCGTATTAATATAATAAACATTCCTGAGTCTAACATTCAGATATAAAGTACTAGCACTGTTAAATTGAACCTCCCAAACACCTCCCAGTATGTTTTTCTTGAGATTGTCTTCATCCTTATATGCATAGTGCACATGTATGATATGTAATATAGTTTTGTCCTGACTGAAAAGCTTCAGTTCAATAGCCGTTGTACTTTTTCATACCAGGCAATAATTCCATTCCCATATGACTAATAGGATGTGCCTTTAGTAAGTCTGTTCAAAAGACCGAATGATTACTAATTGATTAAGTGGAATTAAAAGAGTTCTACTGTAACAGACAAAGATGGTAATACCTAGAGTAATTAATATTGTACTTTTTGTGCCTTAATAGATAAGTGCCTTGAGTCATAAAGGGTTTGGAAAACCTGACTTAGATTTTATAGTAAACATGTAGATGTATTTGCGTTAACGGGCATTGGCATTATTAACAAGCAGTATTAAAAACTAAGCAGAATTTCTTTATAATTCAGATGTGATTAAATTGAGTTAGATTAGATGAGGAATATGCCAGATTTGTTTTTAGTTTTACCCCCAGAAATTAAATTTGGCTATTTATTGACAGACTTAAGTTCCAAGTTGAATGCCTTTGGTTAGGGAGCGAATATGATTTCAGAGTGGCCCACAGGGGGCAGTGCAAGCATGAACTAAACACAGCACATGGGCTCATTGCAAGTGTCTCAGTGAACATGAAGTCCCCTCTTAATGCCCCCTCTTACTGTTCTGCTGATGTTAGTTATCATTAAGGCAATGACTAAGCATTGTGTGCATGTTTTCTTTTTCCTGTGGATTATTAATGAAGTATGTCTTATCACATTAAAATAGCTTCAGCATAATAATCTTCCAAAGACACAGAATGAGACTAATCCAGTTTCAACTGAATTAGCAGATTAAAGCAATTGTCCCAGGCCTGGAGTGACAGGCTGACTGTTAGTAATAATCACACTATTAGTCACTTAATAATGAAGACGTTCATTTAATAGTGGGATCTAAACAACGATAAACATGTAAATTAATTTACATATTTCTAGTATATAACAACCAAGTCATAGATGTAGATTTGCTCTCATTGGTTTTAAAAAAAGCATTACTTTATAATAATGCCTAAACCAGCTGCAGCAGCAATGTCTTAGATAAGTTATATACGTCCGAGTTGACCGATGCAGACTATTGTAACGTTTGTAGTAAACAGTTTGTTAATAAATGTATTTCTACTCTTTTCTTGGCTTTTTGTCTTTTATTTTGTAATGTTTGCATTTCACCAGTTGAGGACAGTAGAGATTCACTGGTCTGAAATAAACTATCTGGTCTATTGCAACCAAATTACACTGTTTTCAGTTCAAAAGGAAAACTTTAAGTGACTTAACGTCCTCACAGCTCTAGGTGTTTGGTACCAAACTTCCATCTAGCAACTATCGGATCAACTTGATTTTGTCCAGGGTTGTGGGGGAGCTGGAGCTTATTCCTGTATTCCTTATTCCTTACCACTTTTTGCCTTTTCGGAATAGACTCCAGCACCCTCACAACCCTGGTTAAGGTTAATTGACTCAACATCCTCAAAAATCTATGTGTGTCAAAACTTTTATCCATTTATTATCTATCCACTTCAAGATTCTTTATTCGTCACATGCATAGTCATACAAGTACAACACGCAGTGAAATGTATCCTGACACTTGGGGGGGTTAGACACTTAACCTTAACCAGGTTCATGGGGGGGCGGTTAGACCTTATCCCGATAGGGCAAACGGTGGTGAAACACCCTGGACAGATTACTAGTTCTTCACAGTAGACAAACAGACAAATGAACTCATGGAATGTGTGAATAGACAGGTGTCTTTCAGTGGCCAGAAGTGGCTATCAGCACCAGACCTTTACTTTCGACTATATCAAAACTGCACCTAATGCTAATTTCTGCCAGCACAGTTATAAGATTCTTGTAGCTTGTTAGCACCTAACTAATGGAACTAATGTCTTGTGAAAAAGAGTAAAGTGTAAATTATTCATAGTGTTGCCTCATCATGGTCTGAAACCCTTCTTCCTCCCAGCATAACGTATATCCTTCCCTACCTTCCATTTCCTGTGTTTACACCCTCCTTGTGTTCTGCACCACTTGAATCGTACTCCCATGGTTAAGGTTGCAGAATTCTGATAATAAAGACACTGTGTTCCCTGCACATAATATACAATGTATGCTGAGATTGATTAAAGGGTGTTTTAGAGGTCACTATAGTCTTTGGCCTGTTGCGTCCCCAAGCAGGGTGTCTTCAAGAAGGTCAGAGAAAATGTCAAGTTTTCATAATTTGTGTGATTTTTCTTAGTTCACTGACATTTAATACTGTTGCCTGGACCTTTTCAAATGCAGGTCTATGGACGTGCCTTAAGGTGGACAGTGAGGGAATTTATTTGACAACTTGCAAGGACTCTCAGAGAGTGCTTCGTTTTGGCTTGACAGCCCCATTGAAGAACATTAGAGAAAATTGTGTTGAGTGCTACTGTGGAGTTGGAGCACCTGTCCCTGGAGTAATAAGTTTTTTGTTGGGTGCAGATTACTCATCTGCACGAGTTAATGCTCTCTCCAACCTCCTGGCCCTTCTCATGCCTCATGTCCAGCACCACAATAACCGTACTGTCTCTCAGCCGGTCCGAGGTGACCGGGGTTAATGTTAAGCGTTGGTGTGTGTGACAGGTCAGAGGCAGCGGATATTACAGACAACGGAGCGTTCCTGGTTCCATCCACTACTTGTCTGGAGCTTCACAGCAAGAAGGTGAGAAAAGCGGGGCAGGACTAAGGATTTGGACAAACTTGACTAAAAAGAATCAGTGGCCAAATGCGTGACCTTCACCACTGGGGGAACTGGGAAGAGTCAGCTTTAATGAGAAGGTTTGTACAGAAGCATCTGTTTTCTTTACACTTTATCCACCGTTTCTGGAGAGGTGCTGGCCTAGTGGGGTCATGGTCCATATCCTACCTTCAGCACCACCACTGGGTCCCTGAGCAAGACCCTTAACCCTAAGTTGCTCCAGGGAGACTGTCCCCTGTAGTTAGAGAATGGAAGTCGCTTTGGATAAAAGTGTCACATGCCTTAAATGTAGCATTCTAGAAGATTATCTGATATCTACATTTTTACCATATTCCCAATACCACCAACTAAGACAATGTTGTTTCTTTAGTACTGCACTGGAGTTACAAAGCTAAAGTTTATAGCTACTTGTTACCACTATGCAAACTACAGGCCTAAATCATCACACACTTGCTGAAGTCTTGAGTTATTAATTGATCTCAAATTGAATTGCAGATGTGGTTTCTGACACTGCATGGCATTGTTATTTATCAACCTCCATGTATTCAAGCTGGAGTGGGGAAAGTGCATGGATGCCTCCAGGAAAATGTGTACTGTTAATAGCAAGCTAGCCAGCCAATGATAGTGATATGAGGGATGTATTAAAACGATCTGTCTGTGTGTTGTTTAATCTCATGTAAAAACCAACTTTTCTTTGATTTTTCTTAGGCCAAGTTTGAACATGTTTGAGTTATGAGCTTTAGTCGAGCTTAAAAATATACAAAAAATTGTGTCTGATTGTGCCAGAAAACAAAAGTAAGTGATATGAAGAGCGTTCTTCAGTGTTTAAGAAACAAGTGTTATGTTTGAATCATGGAGTTTGTATGATGCTAACTGGAAGGTAAACTTCCTATACCTGTTAGCTACACTATAATACTTGTAGCTCCGGCGAAGGATAAACAAGCTTAGCAAGTCACACGTTACAAGGTTTCGGATGGTTACTTGGCGGAACCCCAGTTCTGGATCTGTGAGGCTCCTGCTGTGATCCAGCCGTAGAAGGAAAGAGAGATACTGCTACTTTTCCAATCTGCCTTCATTGTGAAAATTATGTTTCAATCAAAAATTCCTGGTATACCTTTAACTGTAAGATTTTATGCAAGAAACTGTTGGAGTCACTCTTAAAATAATTTGAGTGCAAAAGAAACATCCATGGCGGTACGTCTAATTTTTTTTCATTTGACGTTCCATGACTCTGAAAAGAGCTACAAGTCCCCCAGCCTTTCCCGACGGAAAATAAGCACTCTGTCTTTGCCGATCAAAAACACTTGATTTTTTCACTCGAACAAAAATAGCTAAGAGGTGCTCAAGTAACAATGGATGGCTTTTATAGCCTGAGAACCGTCGTGTATGGATCATGACGCAAGCATGAATGGGACCAATAACTGCAGGCTACTAAAGGAACACCAGGCAGCAATCATTTCGAGCTATTTCTACCCACATTCATTGTGTTTGACAGGCTGGTTTTGTCGATGGCTGGATTTCCTGTGACTCTGAGTGCTTTCTTTCTTTCACTTGCGGACTAAATGTGGGAATAAGCCACCAGAGACTATTAAACAACTGTTTACAGCAGCCATTACATTACTGCACCAAGTACTAATCTACTACTGATTGCCTCTGCATGGGTGTATTGCCTGAGGGCTTCACTATATGGCATTGTAACCAGACTTCAGCAGGAAGCTTGTGTCTCCTTAATAGTAACTAGTACCGGAGATGCAAAAAATCCTCACTTTAATATCTATTAAAGGGCCAATTGAAGAACCTTTCTTAAGATGTAATCATCGAGCAAAATTTAAAGTGAAATGCTTCATTCAGGAGAAACTGAGTCTGAATTGTTTACAGTGGTTAATAGAAACCAAACATCCATCCATCATCTGAGCTATTTATCGTAACCAGGGTTACATGGTGGGTATGGGAGCACATCCCAGAGCTCAGGTGAGAAACACTCTGGGCAGGTCACCAGTCTATCACACAGATAAGCACACTATCACACCTAGGGGTAATGTAGCATCTCTTATTCACATGTCTGTACTAAGGGTGTAACGGTACACGGATGTCATGGTTCGGTACGTACCTCGGTTTTGGGGTCACGGTTCGATATGGGTTCGGTACAACAGGTAGAAGCAACAAATCCTCAGTGCTTGCTTTTTTCTGTTTATTTTGAACAGGCAGTAGTAAGGGTAAAAGGTCACGGTTCGTTTGTTTTCGTTTATTTTAATTAAACAGCAGTGTATGAACCAGTAAACACACAGTGTTACGCCAGTATGTGGCACTATTGCACCACACTACGACCCAGGTTTATGATTTACTTGCACTTTTTGGTCCCTCTGTGATTCTGTATTACTTCAATCACGTCTTCTCTGTCGTACCGTGTATTCTCCGAAACACATCATGTACCGAACCGTGACCCATGTACTGTGACGGTTCGGTACTAATACATGTACCGTTACAGCCCTAGTCTGTACTATGGGAGGAAACTGGAGAACCTGGCAAGAGCCTGTGCAAATAAAACCCTAGTCTGCCCTTACAAAGAATCAAATCAGCACCTTACTGCTGTGAGGCAACAGCGCTAATCAAACATCTAAAGAGTAGAATGCCTCTAAATCTCAGAAAGTTATTGCTTGACAAATGTGCTGCC
>JBBJLR010000042.1:30414119-30424119 GCA_037577145.1 Brachypetersius gabonensis | reverse complement strand
GCACATGATTATGTTAATTAATGGCAGTATCCGCCTCGAGCGCATACTCTGACACCCTGCGCGTCTTTTCTATTGAAGGAAAACGAGAAACAAACAGAACCTAATAATAGAAAAGAAGGTTTCGTGTCACCATGGTTTGCCTCCTGAAACCTGTAGAGGAGGACTGAACTGATGCTAAACTGGTGAAGTTTCTGGACAATCCGGGTTCAATTCGCACTCCCATTGGCTGAGCTGAGTAAACACGGTTGTGTGTGTGTGTGTGTGTGTGTGTGTGTGTGTGTGTGCGTGTGTGTGTGTGTGTGCGTGTGTGTGTGTGGAGGGGTGGGGGGTGGCTGTGATACAAAGCCGGGAAGAGGCGCCCTGCCACGCACTGAGTCTCTGCCCTGCCCGGAGGAACCTTCTCTTTAAAGTCTCCTGGAGACTCCACCACGTTCTCATTGCATGGATCGCGGCGCGAGCGGAGAACCGTGATTCTGCCACGCGACACCTCACTGTGAGTCCGCGAGCAGCAGCTCAACAGGTGCTCGCGCCTGGAGCCACGCTCGCAGCTGACACTTTTATTACTTCTGTTATAGGAGCGATCAATGTAGCTATAATGGAAATATATACCGATCTTCTCTACTTACACTGGTACTACTGAGCAAAAAAAAACTTTTACAAAGAGTAGAAATAATAATTCATGAAACGAATGCCTTAATGTTGTCTCATTTTTCTGTTATCGTATTATTTGTTATTTATGTGTTTGCTTGTTTTCCTCTTAATTATCCATGTGTCTTCTTATTTATTTACTTACTCGTGTGCGTGTTGTTCATTTACTTATTCTTAATCGGTTGGGGGTTTTTTGTGTGTGTGTGTGTGTGTGGTTGTTTGTTTTCCAAAGTGTTTACTCACGTGTTTTTTTTCCTGTTTATTTATTTATTTACGTATTGTTTATTTATTTATTATTTATGTTTTTGCTACTTTACTTATTCATTTATTTATTTATTTGCGGTGTTGCAAATAACAGCTTTTATCTGCAAGCCAACTCTTTTTTCCAGTCATCGCGTGTGTAAACAATTTAAACATGATACGTCATAAATATGCACGTATCATTCCTGCACATCGAGTCATGTTAATATAGACTGAGACTGTGGATGTGGAATTAAAGCCTCCTGGTGCGATTGAGGATGGAGGTTGTGTGGAGATCACACTGCTCCTACTGGCATTCTTAACCTATTTGGCATATAGACGTTGAAAATGTGCCACTGTTATGTTAAAGAAAGTGAAATAAAGTGCAGGGTCTCGAAACATTTGTTAAAGTGAAGGGCTTTGAGAGACAAAAAAAACGGAAAATCAAAGTTGCTTTCAGGAGTTCCAGGCACATTCTGATAGTGTAGACTGCGGAGGAGGAGAATGTGAATGGAAACGTTTCAGTATTTTTATAGAGAAGCACTTTAGAGACGCTGCTGTGGTGCTAAAGGTATCCAGCCTACCCTTTTCTTAATATGTTATATCATAATAAAAGCAACAGTCAGTGAGGCATCAACCCTTGTTTACTTGCCTTGCACATCACATGCCACTGCTGCTGTCAAAGAAGTTTAAACAAAAGGCCTGTGATATTTCAGTAAATTGCATCAGAGCCGTTATCAAATTTCACAATGAATACATTTGACTTCCACCAGGTGCCAGGCTTGACAGCACAATGCAGGGATGTAAGACATTGATGGGTTTTAGTTTATCTCAACTGACACTGCAATCGCTCTTTCTTTTCATGGCTCTGCTTTTGGACAAGAGCTTGCAGGTGGAGAACACCTTATCAGTGTTGCCACTAGAGAAACTCTATGACGATCTGTGTTCCTTGGTTTAACACAAATCAAATTAATACGGTTGGTGAAGCTCTTTCAAAATAATAAATAATTAGCTGATTAGTTGAGTCGGGTGTCTTAAAGGAAACAGCAAGACATGCAAGACAAGTACGTCAGGATTAAAGCTGTGAACTACTGGTCTAAAATCATCTTGGTGATTCGTTCTTGTTTCACATGCAGGTTTTGACTTCTCCCATCGCCCCCCCCCCACACCCCCCCGCCACCTCTGACAGAAATGTGGCTTCTGGAGAAGATCCGTGGCTCAGTGGAGGGCAATGTGCTTCGAGGGGCCGAGTCTGCGGACAAGCAGGGCAAAGCGCCCACGCACAGCAATGTGCTCACACCAGACAAGATCCCTGACTTCTTCATCCCACCCAAGCTGGTGTGCTGCCCCCCTGAGGCTGAAACACCTGAGATGAAGCCCAAGAACGGACTCCATTCTTCCACCTCCGAACAGACCATCTGCCGCAAGACGCCCCAGAGTGGCTCACGCAGCCCCCGGCTCATCTGCAAACTGGCTGGGGACACCAAGAACCTGCTCAAGGCTGCCAACCGCCACATCATCCAGATTGAGAGTGCTGATGACTTGGCTGTTGGCGAAGTGGGTGACCTGAACACTAATGCAGACCCACAGTCCCAGACTGCCATGTCCCTACCATATGTACCCAAAGCCCAAACCTCATATGGGTTCGCAACACTCATGGAAAGCCCACACACTCGTCGCAAGGAATCCCTCTTCCACAGTGACCCCACCAGCCCCTTAACCTCACCCAACTCCCAGCGCAAGACACAATCAGGTAACCGTCTCGATCCGGGTGACTGTAATGCCTCACATCCCAACCCTTACCGTTATTTCAGTGGTGGCGAGAGCGACACCTGTTCGTCAGCCGAGTCTTCACCTTTCAACTCACCCTTGCTGTCCCGCTCTGCCTCCTTGCTCAAAATGTTCACCCACGAGACACAGGCCAAAGTGTCCCGGGCCAAGCGGACATTCGCTCGGCATTCGTCACTGTCCACAGACGAGTGCAGCTCAGTGGAGACTAGCCCCAACATCCAGCGCCGCTTCCGCTGCCCGCCTTCTCCTGCCATGGGCGGCCGCAGAGCAGGGGCAGGGAACCTGGAACGCCTGACCCAGCACACAGTGGTCCTGCACAAGGGAGGCACGTTGCGCCTGTGCACAGACTACGACACGGAGGCAGCGCGACTTCGAGTGCGCGTACTGGCCGCCGAAGATCTCTATGATAAACAGGTGGATGTCAAGAGCATTAACTGCTGCGTTGCACTCTACCTGAACCCCGGCAAGCTGCAAAAGCAGCGGAGCAACATCATCAAGAACAGCCGCAATCCAGTCTTCAATGAGGACTTCTTTTTCGACTCCCTGCCAGCCTCTCAAGTGAAGAACCTGGCCATCAAAATGAAAGTGGTTAACAAAGGCACCAGCCTCAAAAGGGACACACTGCTTGGAGAGAGAGAAGTGCCTCTGAAGGAACTGCTCACAGGTATTTAGTGCAAACCAAGCACTAAAGGGAGTTATGAAAAAAAAGGTTTGGGGAAAGACCATGCATAAAATGTACCCTTTTTATATACATGGACATGTCAGTTTCTACACTAATATGTATATACAGTTAGGACCATGTCACAGGTACCCTTGATATTGACTGTAGTTACTGACTGTGGCACAATCTGTTAAGCACAACTGATCAGTAACTCGCTACTACGCTCTTTAGTGGAAGAGGGTGACCCAGAACCACGGCTGGCCACGCTTTATTTGCCTGATGCATCGTTCTCAGCAGAGCAGCAACATTTATATGGCGGTTGATGGCTAGGATGATCAATTGGACAGAAACAGTCTTCAGTACAGAACGGTGTTGCTGCCAAGCAAACAAAAAAGAAAGCTCTTGGTGTTTCATTATTTCAAGATATGTTTCTAATTATGAACATCTTGTAATTATCTCGTTATTTTCATTCTCAGTATCTCATTGTTGCAAGATATGTTGTGAAAATGGCTCATAATAACGAATCTGGATCGTTATGAGATCTTGTTACAATACACTACTACTGTAATAAAATACATTCTCATAATTAAAAGACAACGTCTTTTAATTATGAGAATGTATTGTATTACAGTAGTAGTGTATTGTAACAAGATAGATTTTGTCTCATACTTGATAAAGTCTCATAATTGTCATTTTCTTAATACGTTCCTTGATCACAATAATGAGATATAGTTATAGCATATTATATTGCTTTTAGGACAATTTCTTACAGTAATAAGGTACTGTTTGGCAGCAATGAACACCTGTACTAGAGTCAGTAACTATACCTACGAAGAGCACCTGTATGGTTGGTGGGTCTGATAAAACGGCCAGTGAGAAGGTACATCTAAAAACTGGAACGTTTCTCTACCATCCGATTCCTGTATCCCACCTCCTCCCCATTCCTCACTCCAGCCTCCGCAGACAGTGACCACATGTTGAATGTGTACAACTTTATCAAAAGCTGTAGTAGCTTTGGACGTTAAGTACACAATGTGTTTCTTTTTTTCCTTTTCCTGCTGCAAGAGGTCACCTTTCCAGTCTGAGAAGAGAAAGCGTGTTGGCGGGAAGGGCTCAGCGTGCATGTGCATAAACACACAGTGTGTGTCAATGTTTGTACACCTTTGTAAATAGAACCTGCAGCTACAAGTGTGCTTTTGTAAGTGTGTGTTCCGGTTTTTGGTCTCCGTGAGATGTGGGTTTCTATGTTTCTGTGTGGGTTTCTAGCTCCTCTGGATCACTATGGATACTCTGTACAGCCGATACAGCCTCCCTGGACCCTGCAGATGTACAAAGAGGCTTTGAAGTGCCAGATCCAAATGCATGCTTTATCCTTGAAATACTAAACTTGTGACAAAGACTGTATTTTCGGTATCACTGTCCTGCCAGACTGTCGCATGGCATTTAACTGTTCCTGCTTTGTGAAATTTTGGTTTTTTGTAGACTATTGTACTTCTAACAATTTCGATTGTGTATTTTTACGGTAAAAAAAAAAAAAAAATCACCCTCCAGCCTTACAAATGACAAACTGCACATATCGACCAACGCACGACTATACACTATGGACCTTTTAAAAGATATTGCTGTAAATACCGAGCTGCTGTATGTTGGAACTTCAGTGGACCTATACTTGAGTATTTGCACAATGTCTTGGCATGTTTGTTGAACTTCGTGTGTAGGCGTATCTGCACGGATAATAGTTTTGCTTTCTTTTTTTTTAATTTTGGTTTGTTTCTTACCAGATGTTGGATCTCAGTAGCCTAAGAGAACAGCTGTCGACTAAAACCACCTACATTAGAACAAACATGTGCATTACTTCAATTAAATAGCTTTTCCTTTGTCCTTAACAATTTATTTCAATGTAGCCAGTTTTAACTTCATAGCATTGGGATATTGGCCCAGCAATGGCTAAGACTCTTTATAGAGCCTCTTATTTTTCATTGATTCAGAAAGCATCTTCA
The DNA here is from genome assembly GCA_037577145.1 of Brachypetersius gabonensis. Taxonomy (NCBI): domain Eukaryota; kingdom Metazoa; phylum Chordata; class Actinopteri; order Characiformes; family Alestidae; genus Brachypetersius; species Brachypetersius gabonensis. Next base: position 30,418,779 of record JBBJLR010000042.1, on the reverse strand, counting down.
GTGAGAGCCCTGAGAGCTCTTTAATCAAATTAGCCTTCAAGTGTTGCTACTGTAGAGCATGCAGGAAAGCTAAAGCTGCTATTGGCCGATTACATGGTTTCTCAGTAGGGAATGGCGTGTCAGTGTTGCTCTTAGTTTGCTGAATTCCATTTCTGGAGGTGGCATTACCAAATTCTGGCTTATTTTGGCTAAACAGGGAGGTATTAACTGGAGGGTGGTAATCTGAGATAATTACGGGGCTGGCTATCTTCGTTCTTAAAGAAAGCTGCCACACTGTTGTCGATCCATGTTTGGAAATGGTATATGAGTGTGAAGAGCCTTTTACATCTCTTCACGTAATGCAAAGGTTGTTTGCCAATGTGTGGGTTTTTCCTCGAACATTTACTATTTACATTCTACTATGTTCTTACATTAATGTTCAAAAATGGTTCTTCTGCGGCATCAGGCAAAGAACCCTATCTGAACCCTTTATTTTGAAATCAAATTACATTGATGCATTGGCATAGTTTGCTGCCAAATTGTTTCTTCTGGTGCTATTCCGTGCAAGAAGAACCATGTTTGGGACGTTAAAGAACCATTTTTGTAATTGAGATGTACTCGTGTAAAGAACCTTTCACAGTTTAAAGAACCTCCTTGTAATTGGCCCTATAACGATTCAATTATTTTCCCTAGAACTGTACATCCAAGGAAAACCGAAGACGTTTTATGGGGAAGCTTTGCTACGCACTTCGGTACTCTTGCAGGAAAGGCCGGGTCCAGACCATTTTAAACCCATCTCCGGCATTCTCTTCCCAAAACAATTCATAGAAAGGCTGAGTAATGGGTTCCCAGCTCTATTCTGAGCCCTTATTTAAAGCATTCAAACGGCAGACAGTAGATTTCCTATTAGCTCTGTTAAAAGAGCAGAGACTCATATTCTCTCATGAACAGGGAAAGTGCAATTACACTGGAGGGGGAGAGACTTTTATTACCTTAGATTGGCAGAAATCCCTCAATCTGAAAGAGGGCTGAAAGAAGGGCCCGGGCACTCTGGAAGTAAAAGAGCTCAAAGTGGGGGCGTTAGATTGATATTCATTTCAATATCCATGTTTCTGTAGAAGAGATTAAAGCATTTCGCACGTGTTCAGAATTAATGAAATATGAAGTGCCTATCCATTGAACTTGATGCCTGTCCTTTCGTCCATCACGAGGGAGGCCTGCGTGTGCAACCCTTCTCTTCCCTGTTGCATGTGTGTGTGCGCATTATCCCTGATACATTCATTCAGGTGGAAATAGATGTATGGTAATATTGTACTTCTGAGTTATATTGTGTGGGTGTTCCCTTATTTTACAGATTCCGCAGGTAGATATTATTAGTTTTGACTCGATACGTTCATTGCCGTTGCCTTTTGTTGCTTATTTCGCCCAGCAAAGATTCCAGCCGGGACTTCATTCTTTGAAGCTTTTCACCCCACTCCTTTAGATCCCAATTTTACATTGATCCTCCAAATCTAAAGTGAAACATGGTATTGACTTGTCTATTTTTGGTGCCTCATTCAATAAAGGTTGTGTAGATTGTGTGCTTGCGCTGCTTCTTTTTTTTTTTTTCTAGCTACATTTGACAGTGAGCACAGCCTTATAAATTCCTGTTGTCTGGTTTGTTTTATGAGCAAGCTCTGAACTTGACCATAATGTAAGGGAATTAGAGTGTCTTTATATTTGCCCAGAGCAGGGCTTAAATTAATGGACCTTGGGCCACTTCATATGGCCTTTCATATATGTATATAATACACACACACACACACACACACACACAGAGAGACAAAAATTATGCTCAAATACTAAGACTAAACATTTGCATGTAATGGGTTAATTTGCCAGACCCACCAGATACAGTGACTGGTAACTTAACATAATCTATATAAAATGTGATTATGTACATGCTTTTCATAATAATAATACATTTTATTTATAGAGTGCTTTTAAAGGTCCTCAAAGGCACTTAGAATAGAATTGAAAAATTGAAAATTTACATTAAAAAAAACGTATAATCAAAATGTTTAAAACAAAACTTATTTAAAACTTCGACAAGAAAGAACAAATGAATGGACCAGATAAGCACATGCATGTGGGTGAAGAACAGTGGCTAGAGGCCATAAGCAGATTTGAAGAAATTGGTTTTTCATGGTAAAAGAGAAACGATCACTCCATGCAAGAGGATCCATTCAGCCAGTAACCTGACCAATCATCAACACTCCAAACTGAGCGGACTTGACTGTAATTTAGCAACGACTGTCTGAATTAACGTTGTCTCTGCCGTAGCTGAATTTGGATTCATACATGAGGCACTGGCAGATACGGCATGTCAGAAATAAGACATTAATGTAACTTAGGAATGAGTGGCTCAATACTAAGCCACTGGTACTTCTGATTCTTTTGAAGTGATCTTGTGGAATTAAGATTTACGTTAAAATTCACGGCATTTAGCTGACGCTCTTATCCAGAGCGACGTACATCAGTGCTCAAGTAGTCCACAACTGTTTCTTAAACCTGTAAAGCTAAACTTAAATCAACAACTGCTATTCAACCAAGTACTGCTTGGTACATCTAAACAACACCTGTCAAAGAAAAGTCAGAAGTTAAGGCAAAAGTAAGGAAGAGATGTGGATAACAGTTCTTTAAATATAAACAAGCATAAAAGAGAGGCATGATTAGTCACCAAGGTGCTCCTTGAAGAGGTGGATCTTCAGGTGATGCATGAAGACAGCGAGGGACTCCAGATCTGTTCCTTCCACCATTGGGGGGCCCAGACTGAGAAGAGTTTTGATTCATGTCTTTCACTTCTTCTGAGCAGTGGAGGCTCAAGACGAGTCATGCTTGTAGCCCTGAGAGGACAAAGAGTGACGTGTTTGATCAATGCTGTTATGTTTGGGGGTGCAAGTCCATTCTTGGCCTTGAAAGCAAGAGTTAAGGACTTGGACTTAATGTGAATGGCCACAGGGACCCAGTGAAGGGTCCTTAGTAAAGCTGGTGTGTGTGAACATTAAAGACTAACCTTGCAGCTGCATTCTGAATCAGCTGAAGTGGTTTTGTTCCCTTCAGTGGAAGTCCAGCCCGTAGAGAGTTGCAGTAGTCCAGTGTGGAGATGACCAGAGACTGGACGAGTATCTGCATAGCTTTCATGGTGAGGAAGGGTCGGATTCTTCTGATGTTGTAGAGAAGGGCTCCGCATGTTCTAGAGATCTGGTCAACCTGCAGCGAGAAAGCAGATCTTCATCTAGACTAACAACAAGATTTCTTGAAGGGATGATAACCAAGTTCCCAACAGAAACAATGAGGTTGTGGCTTGGTGAAGGACTTCCTTTGATGAAGAGGAGCTCAGTTTTGCTGGGGTTCAGCTTGAGGTGGTGGGCCGCCATTCTAAGAGGTTTCCTGAAGTGAGAAAAAGAATCTCCATCCATATTTTAAATGGAATGTGTCATAAATGCTGTAAAAAGTGAAAAGTGTGGCAGATACATGTGTTGGATAGGAGCTACTTCTCATTTCGCCCTCCACCTCTGATGATCCTCTCTCTCTCTCTCTCTCTCACACACACATACACACACATACACACACAGATGGCTACGTGAGATGAAAGCACTCTGTAATGACAGATCATATAGAGTTGGTTTGTTCCACTATTTCAGTTTATGTGGTGGTTTATTCAATATTAATACAAAGGCTGCACTGATGCCTATCATGGTGTTATCAAATGCAGCCAGTGAGAATCCCAGTTTTGCCAGTATTTCACTTAGTAACTGCCAATGCAGCAAGAGTTCCATATTATTCTCTTATTAAACGTAAAAAAAAAAAGCAAATCTAGCTTTTATTGGACACTAAATATTTATTCAACACCATGTATTTAAACTACTACTACTATACTAATACCACTAACTACCATTATTGTTATTACTATTACTATTATTATTATTATTATTATTATTATTATTATTATTATTATTATTACCACTATTACTACTAGATATATGAGCAGTAAAGAATGCATTTCCACAAGAAAATGTGTGATGTATTATGTGGTTGTATGATTATGTGGTTGCTGTGGTAACTGTTGTTATTGCTCGGTGGTTGCTATGGTGTTGCTAGGTGGTTACTAATAGCTGCTGAGGTGCAGCATTTACACTCTGATGCCTCCAGCTTCAACTTTTTAACTTTAAGTACTGTGAGAGTACTTTAAGAGGTTCCATTGACCACCACGGTGTACAACTCTGACGGAGTTTCTCCAGAACGGAGCATCTCACACCAAACCCACTCTTCTGACACCTAAAACAGTTTGGGAGATTTTGGAAATGGCGTTCCCCTTCCAATGGCAGACAGCCAGGGGTTTGTGTGTGGACACAACAGACAGAGCATAAAACAGTGCAAAGAAAAAATTGCCATCTAGCAAACCCAGCTCTCATTCTCAAACTAAAGACCTTTAAGTTTAAAGTCTTAAAAAGAAACATATTTTTCGTTCACAGTGCATGGACAACAAAGGGAGACGCGGGGGCGCCACACAATACAAATACAAACAGCTACTAGAACCAGAGAAAAATCTCTTGAACCTCTCACACCACCACACTTTACTCTTAACCTGTCACACCACCACACTTTACTCTTAACCTGTCACACCACCACACTTTAC
>JBBJLR010000042.1:30384192-30394976 GCA_037577145.1 Brachypetersius gabonensis | reverse complement strand
GTTGTTTCCTGTATATTGTGTTTCCCCTGCTGTGTTTGACCTTATTTAGTGTTTACCTGTTTCTGTTCTTGTGTTATGTTTCATGTGTTTACCGTGAGTCGGGGATAGTTGTGTTTTGTGTTTGCTTTCTTTATTAAAACCATATCTAGAACCATACTGTGGCGTCCTCCCCATTTCCATCCCAGAACCACACCGTGACATCAGGGGAGAGAATTGTGATACTGATGTCAAGTCACATCCAAACACTCCACTGGAAGTCACTCCACTGCATTTAAGGTTGTACATTTATTATTGAATGTCATACATTACTGATTGTAAACACATTTGCTAGCCATTATTAAGCCTTAGTGAATAATAAAGTACTTAGGGAATAAGTAATTAAGCACACTGTTAACTGATCTTATTGAACTGAGCTTAGTTGCATAATAACCAAAAATGGGCTGTCCATGGTATCAGTCCAAAAAAACCCCTTTTGGCACAATAATAGTAAGACAAACACTTTAAATGTATGCATTCTTTTGTTTATAACTTTCTAAATTTTTTTATTAAATAACATACTACCACAAAAACAACATGATCACTTTGCCTAGAATATTCTTTTTTCCTAGAACATTTTTTTCTATTATGAGAAGATCATGGAGGAAACAGAGAGAGAAAAGGTTCATCCTTAGAATGTTTACAGCATTTAGCTGACACTTTTATCCAGAGCAACGTTCATCAGTGCTTGAGTAGTCCACACCTGTTCTTCATACCTGTAAAGCTATAGTTAAATTAACATCTGCTTTTTAATCAGGTTACTACCAACTTGGTTGTACACCTTGCAAAAAGAAAAAAGTCAAAGGGGTGGAGGGGCTCAGTGGGTAGGATACTTGCACCCAGATCAAGAGGTTGTGGGTTCGAATCCTACCTCCAGCATACCACCACTGGGTCCCTGAGCAAGACCCTTAACCCCAAGTTGCTCCAGGGAGAGACTGCCCCCTGTAGATAGAGAATGGAAGTCGCTCCAAAGGGTCTGCTAAATGCCGTAAATGTAAATGTAATACACAAGGTAATGGAGAGGACTGGTTAGTCACCAAGGTGCTTCAGATGGCGCTTGACGACAGCGAGGGACTCCGCAGTCTGATGCAAGAGGGAGTTCGTTCCACCATTGGGGGGTCAAGACTGAAAAGAGTCTTGATGCATGTCTCCCTGTCCTTTTGAACAATGGAGGTTCCAGATGAGCGGTGCCTGAAGCTCGGAGAAGACGGGAAGTGGCACACTGCTTGATCGGTGCTGATAAGTTTGGAGGTGCAAGTCTGTTCTTGTCCTTGAAGGCAAGTGTTAATGTGAGCGGCCACAGGGAGTCAGTGAAGGTTCTGTAGTAAAGGTGTGGCGTGTAAGAATTTAGTAACGTAGAAGACTAACCTCGCAGCTGCATTGTGAATCAGTTGAAGTGTCTCGTTAAGACAAGAACTCTTGAGTAAATCTAATGTATTATTTTAACAAATATAAACAATGTAAAACAGTCTGCTCGGCATTTGCTGCTCTTTCACTAGGTGTGTAGTCTCCAGATCCCCTCCCTCTGAGGGCTTTCCCCACCCACTTGTGGGCGGAGACTATCCTGAAAGTACTCCCAGGTTCAAAGATCTTGTGTTTTTTCTAGTATGTTTGTAAGACATAATTAAAAGACACTATTTTAAAAAACCCAGTAGCATTTGTATTTCTTATGTTTTTTAAAATTACAATTACTTTGTTTCCAAGTAACATAGGAACACCAAACAAAGCTCAGCACCTTAAGAATCAACACAAATCAAGAGAACTTCCATATAAGGAGCTGTATAAATAAGGAGTGTGTGACACTAGCATTCAAAGGGTTCAATTAGACATGTGTCCACAATAAAAACAAAAAATAACCTCATGGGTAGTAGACTGACATACCAGGCTTCGGCCAAATTGAAGGAACAGTCTGGGACGGAAATACATGCTGAAAGCAGCGTGGTGTGTCTGGTTGCTGTAGCGACCCTGCATGCCTAAAATCTCGACTGTTTCCCAGCTGAACTTCATGACCACGGTGGTTTTTAGTCTGTCCTATTTGGTTTCATCTCTCTGGATTGTCTCAGGCTTTGTATGAGGATTGGGAAGGCATTAACCCGCAAAGTTAGTCTTGGGTTTGGCGTCTACTCTGTTTTATACAGTTTGTTTAATTTGATACAGACCCAGTGTCGGATGGTTATTTAGTGGGAAATGCCCCACCACCTTATCACCAGGCCTCTTTTTTTACATGGTTCTATAGTGAAAAGCTGCAAAGCCCATTTTTAGCCTTCTTTGAGGGTTTGCATGTGTCGCTTTGTGCTGCTGCTGTAAACTGTGGGAGGACGAATCAGCATTGAATACTTCAAAGGGTAGATCTTTGGTGATTTGCTGTATATGTTTACTGCCTTTATAGAGGCTACAATACTCTTTCAATTCTTTTCATTTCTTTTTTTCTTTCTTTGTTTTTTTTCTGCTGTGTGGATATGCTGGCACTCCCCATCGATCAAAACCCCACCACGTGTTTTTGGATGTGCTGGAAAAGTTTAAAAAGGCATGTTTTTTCGTAGACAGAGATGAAGACTGGGGGAAAAAGAGAACTTAATGACTGAGAGAGAGATAGAGATGGAGAGAGATGCTTTGATCTTCACATGAAGTTTAAAGCCTAATGACTGGAGGTAAATGCTTTACAGATATGTGATTTTTTTTTTTATCTCATTGAGCACCAGGCTGATGGTGCAGCAATAATTCCACCCCCAGCTGTGGACAGTACATTGAGTCAATGGGCACAGCTCTCAGCTGGCTAATTTCAGTAGGCCTGAGAGACTACTGTAAATTATGCTCAGTTACAGCCATCTCTGCTGCTTCACTGACTGACCGAGCAAGAGAAAAGGAGCATGAAACGTGCATCAGCCAGCCAGAGGAGCAGAGAAAAAGAGAAGACAAAAAAGTGAATACTTGTGCACAAGAGAACTTTGTTGTATGTAGTTTTCATGTAAGCTTTATGTAGGAAGAAACTGGTTTTAGCCCTTACTTACCAGGTGATCTGATGTACTCCATGTTCATATCCTATAATTTTAAAATGGTGTCATTAAGGGTTTTTATGCTTTAGCAGCTTTCTGTTAGTCATCTTCTAGCATTAACCCCTTAACCCCTTCCAAAAAAATCCCTTCAGCCTTTAAATGTACTCTTCTCATTCAGTAAGAAAATATATAAATGCTATGACTGCACCTACTTTTAAAAGGGAGTGTTAATGTGTGGATTTTTATCATGAGCTAGCATTTTAGGAAATGAATCCAAATAAAACAATTTAAATGCCAGAACTTGGTATGGATCATTTGAGTTAAGTGAGTTTCCAGTTTCTAAAACAGGCCTTAAACTGAAACCTTTTTCAAATCTTCACTTGAATCATCTTTTTTTTTTTTTAATGTCTGCACAATTAGTAATATTTATGATGTAAACTGTCACAAGGAGAAAGATGAGAATGTATCTGAACTCACAGTTAGCCCAGTGTAGCGTGGTGGATGAACCCAATCGCAGACACTCATGAGAGAGTTGTTCAACCAGCACCTTGTTCTGCAAACGCTCCACAAGAGAGTTAAGATTTCCAACTGTTTATATACCGTGACTAGTGTATGTGACAGCACCCCGCTCCAGGACCATCACCAGACGGACCCGGCTGAGAGGATACCCAATGATGGTAGTCCTAGATGAGGGAAAGGTCCAGGATGTACAGACCGGGGACCCAAGATGGTTCCTCCAGACCATAGCCTTCCCAGTCGAAGTACTAGGTGTCATGGTCACAGCATCACAAGTGGAGGATCTGCCGGAAAATGTAGGCAGGACCACAGTCAATGATCCGAGGCGGAGGTGGAGCAGGAGCCAAGGGGGAGCCAAAAGTGAAGTGAAGACAGTTGGGATGTGTGGATGGACAGGAAGGGAAGCAGGCAGGTTGCTGCCAGAGCCAGAACTGCTGGGCTAACGGTACATCAATCTCCGGTTCTCAGTGTTCGAACATTAGAGGCCGGAAACCATTGCAAACTTCAAATGGACTGAGCCCAGAGGCAGATGAGGTGAGGAGGATGTGGGAAAGCTCAATCCAAATGAGGTAGTGTGCCCAGGAGCACTGGTGATCCGCGATGAAACCCCTCAGGAAGTGCTTTAGTTGTTGGTTGACATGCTCCTTTAGTCTGGCTGTTAGTCTGGGGGTGGAATCTCGAAGAGAGACAGCAGGTGGGATTGATCAGATGGCAGAAGGCCTTCCAGAACTTAACTTGGAACTGGGACCCTCTGTCTGAGACGATGTCCCTGGGGAACCTACGTGCTCTAATACTAACTCAGTCATAGTTTTGGCAGTGGGGAGTCTGGCAAGAGACACCAGGTGCACGGCCTTGGAGAAGCAAGCAACAATGTTGAGGATGGTGTCCTTTCCCACTGATTCTGGCAGGCTGTTGATGAAATCTAGCATGACCAAGGGTGACCAGAGGTGACAGAGACGATGCAAGGCTTTGATTGCTTCGGGGTTGAGTATGAATTGTGCACCAAAAGCACCTGAACTGAAGCCCTGGATAAAGCATCTGTAGAAATTAGCAAACCCCTGAAAGCCCTAAAGCTGCTTAACAAACAGCATCCAGCTTCTGGGTATTCATAGCCACACCTTGGTCGGAGATGAGGAAATCAAGGAATGTGGTGGAGCGCTGGTGGGAAGCGCACTTCTCCAATTTACAGAACAGCTGATGGGCCAGCAACCTATAAAAGACTGCCCTTATATGCTGGGTGTGCTCCTCAGGGGTTTTCGAGTAGCTCAGGATGTCATCAAGGTAGGCAAAACACCTTTGACCCAGATCTCACGAAGAACGTCATTGATGAATTGTTGGAAGGCCGCTGGACTATTGCACAATCCAAACGGCATGACCAGGGTTTCAGAGTGTCTGGTGGGAGTTATGAATGCCGTCTTCTACTCGCCCTCCTTGAAGTGAATGAGATTGTAGGCACTCCACAGGTCCAGTTTGGTAAACATGAAAGCCCCAGAGAGGGCATCCAAGGCAATGTTGGTAAGTGGGAGTGGATGACGGTTCTTGATGGTCAGCTTATTCAGCCTCCCATGGAGAGAGAGAGAACAGATGGCCATGGGGCAGTACCATGCCGGGCTGGAGGTCAATGGCGAGGTCGTAGGGCCTGTGTGGAGGGAGTTTGACACCCCTATGTGTCATGTGACCGGTGCATGTGACATAAACAATGTCATTCAGTGCTCTGATGTGAAGTGATGTCTAGAGAAACCAAATCAGAATTGCTCTGATTTATAATGGTGGTGATAAGATTTGGAAGTTTCAAGCATTAATGGCTCTAAAAGATTCCACATAGAAAGTTACATGAAACCTCATAAATATGCTGCCTGTTGCCTAATGCATTGTTTCATGATGGTTTGGAGAAGATCTTGGTCTAAAATGCATTTTATGTACACTAGGCGCTATTCAGTAGAGTGAAGGAAGTTTCCCGAACACCGGATACTGGTCAGACAGGACCTAAGCAACCAACTAACGGATTTATCAGTAGGTCTAGACTTCCTCACTGCTTTAATTTACTGCATGTCTGTAAATTAAATTTTCCATACGTTTTCTGAGCTTGACTGAGCACAAATGTATTTTAGTTACACACAACGTACCCTTCTTTGCAAGTTATAAAATTGCAAAAAAACAGGATAAAATTTGTAAAGTTAAGAACAATACAACTACTATTTCCAAAAGCTTTTCTTCCAAAAAGTTAAACGAAGGAAAACCTTAACACTAAGGCCTAGCAGAAAAAAAATGACATTAATTGACTTTAATCTAGCTAGTAAATTCTGATGGCTAAGAGCAAAAAAACCTGTTGAAGAGAGTTCTTTGCTGATCATCCAGGTTTAATTGATCTAGTGGAGGGTGTCTTATCATGGAAGCTTTTATTTTCAGTATCTTAATGATGGGATGGGTGAAAGTGCCTTGAATTCATTTTCAGGTTCCTATACTGAACACTTTCTTGTTGCTTTTCTTGATTTTTGAAACCAGAAGAACATGGCCTTACCTCAAGACAAGCCTAATAAGAGCAAAAGAAGTAAACAAAGAGAAGCGATATTGTGAATATAGTACATAAGATTAACAATTTTATCATTTGATTCCATGTAGTTGAATAGTAAATGGCCCCAAAATACACTGTTGACCAGTTGGGTTTGGGTTTTCCTGTTGTGGGTGCAATTAAAAAAGCATAGCACTGTGTCTCTGGCAGTACAGTGTCAAGGGCAGCGAATACTGCATCACACACTGTGCCTTGAGTCCCCGAGCTCTATCAGCAGTGCCATTAGAATGGCTTCTATAAGCACTCCTTGACACCTCCGAGAGATGCACTGATTAAAGGCACAGCTCTATTACAGGGCGAGACACTTGCTCAAATTTGTCCCTCATGCTCCGAAGAGATAATTGGAAACAATGTCTTTTTATCACACGAATGCCATATTCTACCACACGATTCGAACATTAAAGCAAAAGGCAGTAAATTAAGGGGTGATATTTGAGACTGAGGGTGAGTAACTGGGCATCCTGTACTGTAGTGATTGGACTGAAGTGAGTTAGTGATCAAAAGTATAGATAACATAAGATATAAAGACCATATGAGAGTAAACGTGTGGTGAACCATTGCTACTATTCATTACACAGTCGTGATCTATTCAAGCACAGATTGCATCGAACGCAGCGAATTAGCCAAGTCCCTTTTGTGGTGATCTGTTGAGATCTTTGTTTTTTATGTTAGATTTTTGTGTTTTCATGTTTGGACCTAAGCTTGGCCACGCTCCACTGATGCTTTCTTCTTTTAAAAAAAAATTTTAGACAGCTTTGGCATCCTGTGCAGCCGAAACATTTGCACAGAGACAAGAGAGAGAGAGAGACAGAGAGAGAGACAGAAAGAGAGAGGGGTGGAGAAGTATCAGTTGTGAAAAACAGTCTTATTATCAGAGTAATTACGAAAGTTACACCCCCACACACTCCACACGTGACTGGCCACAAGAGCTAAAGAGAGAGAGAGAGAGAGAGGCAGAGAGGGAGTTGTGATTAATGGCATCACGATATAACCAGGCTCATTGTCAAAAAAGGAGATACTTTTCAGCTCAGCTTTACCTTCATTCAGCATCTAATTAAAGCAGAGTAATATAGTCTACTACTTTACCTTCATAGATCACACGCATGAAGGGGACCACTTAAAGGAACTTTCCAGTCTATTAATGTCACTTGTCCTGAAAACAGAATTAAATGTTCTGTAGCACATTGCATTGCTCAGCATTTTGACATAATTCATGATTTTATTTGTCCTTTTTTGTGTTTTTGTCCAGCATATATAATTACAATACCAAGCATTCATTACAGATACCTCCTAAGACCACTGACCCTTCATATTGGAAAATAAAAAATAGTCACTGACGCAGAGCGGTACAGATAAATACAGATACTCAGCGTCCCAGCAGTAATCTTACAGATCTGCCTTTCAGCATTACAACAGAACTAACAGAACAACATTTCAAACTGCTCATCCTCAAGCAGATTGTTGTTCTTCAAAATTCCTCCCACCTTCAAGATACATGATAATTATAATTGGAAAATATAATTCTAGAAACATTTACAGAATGTTTACAACACACAAGGGTTAAAACTATTTATTGATTTCCCTCGAAATCGAGGACTGATTAATTAAGTCCTGAGGCAATGAAGAGATGGTCACGGCGAATGCTTGTGGCGGCAATGGTTGGACAGTCCAAGGTGCAAGTAGAACATCTGCCGGCATGAAGGGCATTGGATGGACCTTGGTTTTCCTGACTGAGACGGTCATCCCGATTAGCTTATACGCGTGAGCCAAAGCCTCAGATGCCTCTTGAACTGTCTGAGTGGTCTCTGCTGATACAGCATAGTCGTCTGTATACTAAAGCTCTGCAGATAACGGTAGTGGAGGTTTTGAGGAAGCTTGGAGTCTTGAAAGGTGCAGCCACCCTTAATTCCCTCTTTGCTCTGGTGTACCTGCTGCAGCATAGCCACCATGTACAAAGAGAGTAGCATTGGTTTGAGAGTCCAGCCTTGTTTGACACCGCAGCAGATACAGACACATTCTTCCACGTCATTGTGGAGTATCCTCTCAAGGGTGATGAAACGGCAAATCTCTGAAGGACCTCCCACAGCATTGGTCAAGGTAATCGAAGGCCTTCTCAAGATCATAGAAGATTGTCACGAGGGAGCAGAAATGACCGACCGGACAACCAAAACACAACCTTGTTGGGGGATGGAAGAGCCCAGGCGTGACTGGCACGAGAGAGCAGGTTTACCACTCGTTTTGATCTGAGAACGCTCCTTTACGAAGTTGAGGCTCGCACCAAACGAACCCTCACTCGCACACACAGGTGAAATATAGGGGGTTGCTCCGAAGAGCCAGAGTACTCACAGTACACCTAGATTTGATTTTGGGACACATAGGACTGAAGCATGCAACTTCAATGTCTGTGCGAGTTTCTAAAACATGCTTCCACCTTTTATACCTGACATGCAGTCATTTCCGGTGCCCTTCGACTGCACGTGACCTGGTGTGCGTGACAGTACCCGCTCCTCCAGGACCGGCACTGGACGGTCCCGGCTGAGAGGACACCCGAAGACGATAGTCCCAGATGAGCGAGGAGTCCAAGCTGTGGCGTTCTTCCGGACCGTAGCCTTCCCAGTCGACGAGGTACTGGGTGCCATGGCCGAGGCGTTGCAAGTCCAGGATCCGCCGAACGGTGTAGACGGGACCACCGTTGATGAGGGGTGGAGGGGCTCAGTAGGGGGTTCGAATCCTACCTTCAGCATATCACCACTGGGTCCCTGAGCAAAATCCTTAACCCCAAGTTGCTCTAGGGAGACTGTCCCCTGTAGTAGGGAATGAAAGTCGCTTTGGATAAAAGCGTCTGGTAAATGCCATAAATGTAAATGTAAATGATCCAAGGCGGAGGAGGGTCTGGGACCTGGGGAGACAGAGGAGAGAAAAATACAGGTTTTAGCTGGGAGCAGAGGCGATCCTAGGTTCTGTTGAGGCCCCAAGCAAAAAATTAACTGGGGGCACCCCTCTACCGTATTGCTACTACCGTAGTTTAAAGTGTCAGCTCTCGTTCGCCATCTAGTGGCTTGGGGGCCCAGCTGCATGCCCTGCCTGCTGACAAGATGCGCCTCTGGCTTGGAGGCGTGGAAAACAGGGTGGATTTTGAGAGAGGCAGGCAGCTGGCGCCGGAAGGTGAGGTGAAGGTGAGAGGCTCGCACCAAACGAACCCGCGTTCTCACTCGCACACACAGGTGAAAAATAGGGGGTTGCTCCGAAGAGCCAGAATACTCACAGTACACCTAGATTTGATTTTGGGACATGTAGGACTGAAGCATGCAACTTCAATGTCTGTGTGAGTTTCTAACACCTGCTTCCACCTTTTATACCTCACTTCCGGTGCCCTTTGACTGCACGTGACCGGGTGTGCCCGGTTTTGCTCGCGTCGTGTAGAAGTCTCGCTGGTGATGCTGCTCAGCGTAACTCAATCTCCTTGGCTTTGTTTTGCCACCATGAGTTCTTTATTTGAGTTTGTTATTTCTATATGAATAATGTGCTTTAATGCTATTTTCAGTTTAAAATGAGAACCAAATTGTTCCTGGCTTCTGTGGAACTACTGTCCTTAAAAATCTCGAACTAAGTTCTTATCTTGTTAGCTTTCTAGTCCTATTATCTGTCAATTTCCTGTCCTGAACTTTTGTATTTTTGAGAGCCAGGCATGTTCCAACAGTAAAAGAGGTGGGAAATCTGCTGTGACAATAAAGTTTAATTGATCTGAATGTTGCAGGAGTTCTAATTCACCACTATTACACATAAACCCAAAGAAACTAAAAAGCATGAAGCTGCTGGAAGACTGTAGAAACTGTTCTTGTTGGAGAATCTTTAAAAAGGCTTTTTTTAAATAAAGTAACCAGCAGTGGGTGAGAGTAAAGCAGGGGAAGTGTTGCCCATGGGACTGACTAAATGGCATCAGTATGGGGGATGTGAAAAACTAGGAGAAAATCCACCCTTGCGTTCAGACACAAGGCTTTAATTGAAGTGAATCCCTCATCTAAACAGAACATTCATGGTTGCTGATTAAAGAAGCGAAAGTCCAGTAGACTGCAGAGTTTCCAAAAACTGCATTGTATCTTCCATTAGCGTTACAGTCAGCTCTGCAATCCTTGAATCTGGATGAAGCTTAAAGCAAGAGCTTGAAAAAATTTTAATTACGTCCGCCACAGCTCATAGTTTTTTTGAGAATCTTCCAGAAATATCAAGCCCATCTGGCACTCCCATCTTGTCCAGCAGACCTAGATAACCTAACTGAATACTTCAAGAACTCTCTTAGATCCACACTAGACTATGTTGCACCTGTAAGATGTAAAAAAGTCAGACAGAAAAAGCTGGTTCTCTGGTTTAATGATCAAATACATGCTTTAAAGCAAAATGTGGGTAGACTAGAATGCAAATGGCGATAGACTAATTCGGAATCCTTCCACACCGCCTGGAAGGAGAGCCTTAGGCCTCGTTTACACTGCAGGTCTTGATGCTCAATTCTGATTTGTTGCCTACATAACACAACACAGTAGCCAAGATGGACGAACCCAAAATATGCGTCATGCTGGCTCTGCGATGTGCAAAATTCACCAAATAACAGCATGATTTTGAGGCGGAGAAGAAGGAAAAGGGCGATTATTTCATCGTGCGCATAT
>JBBJLR010000042.1:30329892-30352851 GCA_037577145.1 Brachypetersius gabonensis | reverse complement strand
CTCTCTCTCTCTCTCTCTCTCTCTCTCTCTCTCTCTCTCTCTCTCTCTCTCTCTCTCTCTCTTTCTCTCTCTGTGTCTGTCTGTCTGTATTTCTCTCTGTGTGTCTCTCTCTCTCTGTGTCTGTCTGTCTCTCTCTCTTTCTCTCTGTGTCTGTCTGTCTCTCTTTCTCTCTGTGTGTCTGTCTGTCTCTCTTTCTCTCTGTGTGTCTGTCTGTATTTCTCTCTCTGTCTCTCTCTCTCTGTGTCTGTCTCTCTCTCTCTCTCTCTCTTTCTCTCTCTGTGTCTGTCTGTCTGTATTTCTCTCTCTGTGTCTCTCTCTCTGTGTCTCTGTATTTCTCTCTCTGTGTCTGTCTGTCTGTCTGTCTGTATTTCTCTCTCTCTCTCTCTCTGTCTGTCTCTCTCTTTCTCTCTCTGTGTTTGTCTGTATTTCTCTCTCTGTGTCTGTCTGTCTGTATTTCTCTCTCTTTCTCTCTCTGTCTGTCTGTCTGTATTTCTCTCTCTCTGTGTCTGTCTCTCTCTCTTTCTCTCTCTCTGTCTGTCTCTCTCTCTCTCTCTGTGTCTGTCTGTCTGTCTCTCTCTCTCGCTCTCTCTCTGTGTCTCTCTCTTCTTTCTAGTCCTTTACTCCATTTTTCCTCCCATCTTTTTCTCTCTTTCCCTCTATTCCGTGTCCGCTCTGAAGTTTTGCCGGAGCAACTCGTCCTACATTATCGAGCCCGTGCATGTTTGGAAGTAGGTCAGCGAGCCCCCGGCTGAAGGAAATGAGGACGCCGATGTGAAGGAGCTTTATTTTAGGCAGGCTCTCCTAGAGGGCCTCATTTATCAAAGGCCCCTCTGTGGGCTGCTGGCTCAGGACTGAAGCGGTGCGGGGGCGCTGTCCGCCCTGAAATCCACCCTGCTCTCAGTCACCAACCCAGCCTCTAACGCCATCTACCTCTTTACTCCTTTTCCCACATTTGTCCTCACATACACAGGTGAACGGTGTTTAACCCTTAGACGTCACCCTAATAAACAGTGATAAATAGCATTATGTAGTTTTGACTTATTCATTATTTCTCAGGCACAGCTCATTGAAGCAATTAAGAAATTAAGTTAAGAAGCTGATTTAGTGCATACAGTTTTGTTCTGTGTAAAGAATTAAACATGCTTCATTTCTTTATGCAATTCCTGATAATTCGTGTTATGTAATCACATTTGAATGGTGTAGGTAACTGCTGAATCTAGGCTGCGAACACATAAGCAGACTGTGAACCAGTTCAAAGAAGCATATCTGAAGAAACTGATTAAAAGATTAAAATCAGTGCGGGCTGGGGTCACCTTTTTCATGCATTATTTATTTATATGATTATTATTATTTATTAAGTTTTATTATTAAAACTTCAGTCTGGAATCTGGATTAAGAGAAGTTGTCCCTCTCGCTTATACACACTCGGATATTAACACACAAACGCTGTGGTCTGTCTGAATGGATTCCTTCGATGGCTGAATGCCTCTCATGTGGCAGACACAGGAAGCTGTGTGGTTAGTTGTAAGAGGAAGTTCATTGTGAGGTCAGTTCCACAGCCCCCTTTCTTTTGCTCCTGCTTTCTTCCAAACTAGTTTCATCATTTTTTTTTTTACTACATTATGACCAGGTATGACGACAACACTTAGACACAGTATGGATTAAGCCACCTCTCTCTCGAATTCTTTGTGGTTCCTCAAGTTCTCAATTAAAACGTGTTTACCTAGATGTTATAGTCCCATTTATTGTGGATGGACAGCTCCTTCAACTTCTTAAGGACCAAGAAGAGGTGCCACTGCTCTTTTATTTATTTATTTTTTTTTCCCCCTGAATGTCCCTTTCTCTTATTTTTCTCTCTCTC
Source organism: Brachypetersius gabonensis (assembly GCA_037577145.1). Lineage (NCBI taxonomy): Eukaryota > Metazoa > Chordata > Actinopteri > Characiformes > Alestidae > Brachypetersius > Brachypetersius gabonensis. Next base: position 30,350,990 of record JBBJLR010000042.1, on the reverse strand, counting down.
TTTTCCTCAACCTTCACTAGAGCTGTGCTGCGTCACATCACTGCTTTGCTTATGCTGTGAATTGAACACTCACTGGGGATCATTGGGGCACATTGCAATGTTTTGAAAGCCTGCTAGCTTGCCATGCTCCTTTATTTTGGGGTGGTGGGGGTGCATGGTACATAGTGTGAGTAATATTGGTAGCAACACAAGTGACATCCTCAGAAGACTCCCTCATAGTTACCCTAAATAAGGTACTTTGAGAGAGTTGTGTCACAGAGATTGGTTTGAATTCACTTGTGGAGAACTTGCCTCTGAGTTGAGACACACACATTAATATGTATTAAATGTTTTACCAAAAGCACAATAAACCATTAAAGGAATCATTTGGCAGAATTTACACAATGAATACATTTTGCCAGATTAAGGTGATTTTGTCGATCAAGATGTGTTCGGTGTCTGAAGACAATGTAACGCCAAGTTTTACCTTTTTATATAAAATACATAACGTTTTTCCAACATAGCTAGGATATAATGTTTAGTGTCCCACTGGATACATTTGTCCTTAAGACAACAGTAGGTCAGACCTTGTCTGGAACCAAATTAAATTCTATTTGAGCTCGTTTAGGCCATCATAGTGTATTAGCTTATATTTATATTAAGCTATGTAATCTATAAAACTAAAGAATCAAACTCTGGACATCAAACATGTTAAGTCTGATCACCTACATTTTCATTAGGGATTTTTTTTTTTAATCCATCACAGTTGTTTTAGTGATCAGAGGCTGCTTCTCTTTATTTGACGTACAGTAGCACAGAATCTTTTTAGAAGGATTTAGTCTTTCAGTGTGATTTAGCTGTAATTGGTATTCCTAACCCTGATAAACGTAGAAAGAAAATCACTTCTTCACACTCTGTTGGTACTAAGAACATTTTTCCATCTGATCCACCCTCTCTTTTTCAGAATGGTGGATGTAGGGGGGCAGAGGTCTGAGCGCAGGAAATGGATTCACTGTTTCGAGAATGTGACGTCCATCATGTTCCTGGTGGCACTGAGTGAATATGACCAGGTTTTAGTTGAGTCTGACAATGAGGTGAGAAACGCAGAAATAGAAATGGCGGATTCACGGTTGTTCTATAGAACACTTTCTTTTCCATCATAATCGGAAGCTGTGGATATGTTTTTATTTCATAATTACACAAGAGGGATGCATTATATGTAAAGCTTTGTAGACACACACTCGTCCGTTTCTTCTGAAAGCAAGGGGTACCCATATGGAGATGCTCCGCCCTCTGCTTCAGAAACAGCATCAAATATTACGTGAAAACTTTACACTAGATTTGAAACATTAATGTGAAGATTTGATTCAACCACAAGAGCATTAGTGAGGCCTGGTGCTTAGATGTTGGATGATTAGCACCATTCCAGTTCATTCCAGTTATCGGATGGCACTCTGCAACACATCTCACTTTAAACTTTTCTAGCCAACATGTAGCATCGGGCATCTCAGACTCATGTGTGGCTACTTTAGAGTTTCGGATTCTATTACCAATGCTTTTCCACTAAGATTATATATGTGTTTGCACAGTTGAACATATGTCAGCCACTGAATTCACCCATTATAAGAGGTGTACACTCTGTCCTTTGTGAAGCTATTTGTGGAAAAGTAAAATGGATTCGAATTAGAATAGTGTTGCAACTTGATTGTTGTTTTATTTTGAAATCAGTTTTGATTAGTCCATTTTTCAATGTTCTTGAATCCATCAGTACTAAAAAAGGATCCTCCCATTTTGCCTACTTTTATTCTAGAATCGTATGGAGGAGAGTAAGGCCCTTTTCAGGACGATAATCACATATCCCTGGTTTCAAAACTCCTCAGTCATCCTCTTCCTCAACAAGAAGGACCTTCTGGAGGAGAAGATTTCCTACTCCCACCTGGTCGACTACTTTCCTGAGTTCGATGGTAATACACTTTTTTAAAAAAGCAGTCGCTTGTGTAAAGTTCCTGACAGATCAGTAGTTCTCGATCCTTCTTCTGTATTATTTTTGTGATCATTAAAACACTTTTTTTTTTTTTATGGTGTGTAAACATTTTTTTGCTCTTTTTACAATTTCGAGCACCATCGAAAAAGCATAGCGTTTATGGGTACTTTCAATCTCCCCTGTTCTTAAAATAAACTTCTTTGTTGTACTTTTCTCAGGGTTTTCTTTTAATGATTTCAAGAGCTTCTTCTAACACGGCCCTAGAAGATTTTTTTTAATCGCACCTTGAATTAAACTCTGCGCCCTTGTGCTTTATATTTCTGACAAAAGTGTCATTTGTTGTGTGAAGAGACAGAATAAACACAGATGTGCTACTAGGGTGGTAGTATCCTAGTGCGTTAAACACTTGCCTGTGAACCCAGTGACCACAAAGTTGCAGGTTCAAGCCCCCACTTTCTACCTTTGTGTCCTTAAGACTTAACACTTAATTCTCAGTTGCTCCAGGGGGACTGTGCCTGTAACTAATGATTGTAATTCACTCTGGATAAGTGCGTCCGCCAAGAAACAAAGTCAGACGTCCATGTGAGCAGTTATCTTTGTCTGGCATTATATATTACCTGAGTCCACAGACTTGTATATTGTGGTGATTTTTTTTTTTTTTACCTTTTAAAGCAGGATTATTATCTGTGGCCTTCCCTCTGCAGGTCCTCAGCGGGACGCGCAGGCTGCGAGGGAGTTTATTCTCAAGATGTTTGTAGACCTGAACCCGGACAGTGACAAAATCATCTACTCGCACTTCACCTGCGCCACAGACACAGAGAACATCCGATTCGTCTTTGCCGCTGTGAAGGACACCATCCTGCAGCTCAACCTGAAAGAATACAACCTGGTGTGAGCCGCCACCGGGCGCTGCTCGCACACTTCAGCACAGAACAGGCACCCACAGAGTGTGCGCACACTTACAGACACACACATACACACTCAAACATAAAACATCCACATACTCAATTACCCACTACCCACCCTGTTTTCCAGCCTTCTCTGGTTTCCCTTTCCTCCAGCTGTGTGAGGGTGTTACGGATGTTTCCTGCTAACACTCTGGCCATCTCCTGGTTTCGCCAAAGCCTGTCCACTTTCTCTCGCTGGCAGCTCATGTCAAAGGCCTCCATCCGTCTCCTCAAATTTGATCATGAGGATTTTTTTTGACCTTTTCAGGTATGATGATGGGGGTGGGGTTATAGACTGTGACTTGTTTTGATCCTCATTCATTTTTGAAAAAGTGGATAAAAAAAAAAAAACAGTAGCAGAGTTGGTCAGGCAGGGATGGCTGCAGCAACAGCATGGATACAGTCCAGCAGGTGCGTTTTAGGAACTGAACACAAAGATATGCTGGCATGGCAACTGGAAGTGATGTCCCTCGCCCTTTCCTTTCCTCTTTTCCAGTTACATCCACCAAGCACAGCATCTTTGTTCTGCCTGGATTGATTGATTGATTGATTGATTGCATTTTTGGTTTTGACCATCTTGCAAAAAAGGAAAAAAAATGAATAGTCACATCATATTTACACACTTGGACACAAAGACAATCGCTGTGGTGCCGGAAATTACGAAAGGATCCTTTCGATCCCTCTCTAATCAGGATTCCAGTGGATTCTTGAATCCGGATGAGATTCCAGCTGGGTTCCACTGATGGTGTGGAGAATTTTTCTCACAAAGATGAGATGATCTCACTAAGGCTAGTCTTCAACTTGCATCGATGAATGTAAACTTCAGTGTGAGCATCACAATTGCAAAAAAGAAAAAACAAAAAAGAGAGAGAAAAGAAAACGAACGAAAACAGCAAGAATGCACTCAAACGCACGAGAGAAAGAGTTTAAACAAATCCAATTAATTTGTACATTGCTAAGATGATCGAAAGGAGGAGGGGAAAAAAAAACTTTTTAATCATGAGTATCTATACTTCTACTGCTATCAGATGAATTATAACAGCACCCAATCAACAAATGGGTATGAAATCAGAAATCGGTGTGTTAAACAACCATTGACGGGATTATATTCACACACAGTAGGTATTGTTTTGCAGATTTCGCACGAGTTTTCAAGATGGTTGCATCACTTCCTTCCCTCATTTTATGTTCTTAAGTATTTTCCATAGTGATTGCTTCCTCCTTCTTTGCCGTTTTTTTTTCCTTCTTCATTAATTAGCATCAGTTGTCAGCTTAGTACTGATGTTAGGGCAACGTGGGCTCCTGCTGGTACAATACTCTGCATTTTTGCGAGTATATTCGTCACTTACAGATATGTCCTCGGTTTACTCGATTGAGTTCTGGCGTATCTGATATTGTCACTAGTGGCCCTGACGCACACAATCTTGTTTGTTTACGTCTTTCTTTTTTTTTATTGCAGAGACATCTTAACGATAAGAGTTTGTGGAGACATAGGTTAATTTAGGTTTGGGAACGGGAGGTAGCGTTAAAATGAAGGGGGGGGGGGGCAGGAAGTCGTTAAAGCGCTGAAGTTAAATGATTGTGTATATTTATATTTGTAAATACTATACACATTGCTTATGTAAAAAAAAGTCTGTGGTACACTAAGGAAAAAAAATCCACTCTTCGTAATTGTGTACGGTTTTTGGTTGGTTTCTTATGAATTACAATATATTGATACTGTGATTTACTTTTTTTTTTTTTGGTTCACTATGATTATACATGACATACATGTAGCTGTACGCAACGGTAACGTGTGGATGACAATATGTGGTTATGAGCAATAGTCGGTGGAAAATCTAAAGAAACACGTCACTGCGGAGAAACTTCTAAGCGTTTCTCAATCTGGTTTCCAAGGAGACCACAAGTACAGCTCCTCTCATGGTGTGAATGGTAGTGCTCATCATATAAAGATATGAAATGATTTTTGAGAGGAAAAAAGATCAGCTAAAGTAAATAAAGGATGACTTATTTATCTAATTTATGGACCAGATTGGAAGTCGTCGGGGTCTTTTCTGCTGTATAAAACTCTGGATGGATGAAACTATCAGCTTTTTTATCACATTTTATTTTATCCATTTTCCTCCCACCCCCTCCCCAGATTGAGAACATTTATTGGCTCATTTTCACAGTATATTATTGTATAGTATCCAGGGTTTTGGTTTTTTTTTTTTTTTTTTTACTTGTGTCTTTTGGATTTTCAAATTTCCTTTGTGATATTTAAGTGAAATGCTTAAAACATAGGAATATGTATCATATGAAAGAAGACCACCTTTTATCAGTGATAGAAGATATGCTTGGTCTAAGCTTACAACCAGATAAGTAGTGACTTGATTAGTATTTTCTTTTTTTGGGGGGCGGGGGGCGGGGGGAGGGGGGAGGGGCTTGTGTTCGCCATGGTGCAATTTATGCTGTGGGAGAAAAGAAAAAAATATTTTGAAGTGAAATTTTATACAGGTTACCTTTCTTTCTTTCATCAAGGGCTAAAAATACACAAAATCCTCACAGTTTTATGGTCTAGGTATCAGCCACTGGTTGATCATTGGAGACCGTACCTAGGTTCATCTTCTTTGCCCTGGTTTTGAATCATTACTAAAATCTTTGGCGACTGGCCCTTCAAGAGCCCCTTATTGCAGAGTATCTCCAAACGGTAAAGGTACACACGTCCCCCACCCTGTTATTTTATGGACAATAAAAGCTGCAGGCATGTTAACAAATCAGTATTTTGGTCAGGTCTCAACGTCGTAACGGCATAGACGGGGTATTACGGTAAATAAAACTGTTAAAGTCTCACTTCGGTTTGCGACATGCTGAAATGTACGAATCAAACTGGTTTTTGCGTAATTCATGACCCTGGAGTTGTTGTATATCTGTTATTAGTTTCTATTTGTGGATTGAGATGAGTCTTTTGCTTAACATTGCGGATGGAAGTCTCAGGATGATAACACTATGAATATGAATTTGAGTGATGAAGCTATTGATCGTAGAGAATGTACATGCTTGTCCTATGAGGGGGACACTTATATTATAAAGGTCTGATTTTATTTTATATATGCACTTTCTTTTTCTTTCTTTTTTTTTTTTTTGGTTCTCATGCCACAGTCAGGATAGGCTTCTAATGCCCCTTTAGAAGACCAAGCCAGAGTCAACAGCTACTGCCAGTGTCTTTGACGTGTTGTATGTACATGAACATATCAGTTTGCCATTATCGTAGCAGTAGAAACACTTTACATTGTTTTTTGGGGGTTTTTTTGTTTTCTTTTTGTTTTGTGCTTGTTCCAAAGGTGTTTGTCCACCCAGCGTCCCTAGAATAATGTCTACCTCTGTGTGAATAGTGTGGCATTTTTTCAGTATCGCAAGTGGTATATGAAGCACCTGCGGTCCCTCAAAAAAAGGCAGGTGTGGTTTTTTTTTTTTTTTTTTTTTTTTTTTTTTTTTTTTTTTTTAGATTGAACATACAGAAAGATTTTTGCTCCTTTTCGGATCCAGACAAGAAATCGAGAAATCTGCAGACCTTCTTTGCGGTTTCTGGGTGAAAAACCCACCTATTGGCATAGATAAGATAGTTTTATTGCAGTCATGCAGTATTTTAGTACGGTTGAATTGCATTTTTGCCAACGTTTTGCAAAGCTTGTCCAACCTACCAGGAGCTACGAAAGGAGCATGGATGGGTCGGTGTAGAGAGGCTAATAGGTTGGTTTACGTGACCGGGTTGGAAGACCATATACCTGTATTGCAGTATCGGATCTGACCTTTCGTATTTGTTATTTCTTGTGCGTTGTACTTTTTTTCTCCCAGCTGACACAACTGGCCTGGGAAATTCAAACGACAAGCTTGCCTTCAGCTGAATTTTGGGATCATTCGTTGCAGCGTGATTGACAGATCACACCTAGTTATAAAGGGGAAACAGAGAGAGCAGCTGTAAAAGCTACCATTAGCTTTAGCCAGTCCAAATGACACTGGTGATGCTTCATATAGACGCTTTAGCGGTCTGCGCCTCGTAGGTTGAGGAACGAGTCCCTAACGTTTCCTGTAAGCTGTTAAAGCTAGTACAAGTAGGGCTCCAAGCATGTCAGATGTTCTGAACACATTTGGGTCAGACCCAAAAGAATCTGTGCAGTTTTGAGAAACCCAAGAAACCCCCCTCCCTCCCCTTTCTCATCCCATTTACCAGAACACTATCGAAGCTAGGACCACTTTACTTTCCCCCTCTCTTCATGGGACGGGATGATGTGTCGTAGCTTGTGAAATATTTATTTTTACCCCCTTATCCTTGTTTTATAAGCATACCAAATGTAAATGTTGTATTATATTGAGTGTGCCAATCCCCTTCATGGAGACCGACTTTAATACCAAGTGCCAATCGCTGTCCAGATCACATGAGGACCGATAGAGAAGACATCGTCCCGTTTCGAAAAGCATCCGAAACACTAAGATACGAAACGAACTTTATTCCGCATTTAAGATTTAAAAGAAACTGCTGTTTTTTTTTTGTTTTGTTTTGTTCTTTTTAAGAAATTGATTTTTAAATGCATGTGCTCTGTGTTGGGGTTGGAGTCATGGGCTCAGAAATATATTAATATTAAAACCCTCGCGATGAGGGATCATATTGGATACTGATTTACGACATTCTCGCCATATTTTTGTCTTTATTTGTACTGTTTCATTTCAACCACTGTTGCCTGAACCTCATTCAAACATGAACGATTTTCATAACCGCCTTCTAAAAAATAAAAAAAAATAAAAATAAAGTATCTGTTTTAAATTTAAATAAATTTGTTCCTATACTTGCTGCCTGTCTTGACTGTTTTCTTTGAGCTTGTAGTTACAAGCCTACAGTATGAACAGACTACTACAGACTCGCTATGGCTTTAGATCTACTGAAGCTTGAGCACTTTCTTTAGAAGATATCCTTAGTGCTGTTAGGTGCCATCTTGCTATTGTATGTTATCCAGAATGGTAAAAACAGACATAACGCAATATTGTGTGCGTGTTTGGCAAAAGAGAATCATCTGTTACATTGGACTTGAGACTAGAAAAGCATGTTCAGCTCATTGGTCCCACAGTTGGTAGCATTGTTGCCTCCAGGTTGGAGGTTTGAATCCAGGTCTTGGCCTTGTGGGTGTGGGTGGGTGGGTGGAGTTTGCATGTTCTCCTCATGGTGGTGAGGTTTTCCTCTGGGGTCTCTGGTTTCTCCCCAAAGACTGGGGATTTGAAATTGACCGTATGTGTCAGTTCAATACCCCCCCTCTCCCTCTTTGCTAAAACATGATTCCTCCACCCACACACACACACACACTTTTGTCAGATTAAAACGGTGCTACATGGGTCAGACTGTATTTATAATTTGGCTTCCCCATCCCAGAACACCCCCACTTTTGGAAAGCTTGATACCCCCCTGTGCCCTGCCCAGGCTGAGCCCCTGCCTCAAGCCTGTAGACCCCAGGATAGGCTCTGGGTACCCCATGACCCTAATAGGGATTAAGTGGTTACAGAAAATGAATGAATGAATGAATATTGCTCTTTAAGGGCCTTGATTTTGCAAAACTGCTTTGGGTCAATATCTATTGGGGGGAAAAATAATTATACTATTAAAATTTAACTGAACTGACATCACAGTATCCAAGCAAATGCATTTCATACAACTGGTATTTCCTCTATTTTACTACTCGATATTAGAGAGACCTTCACCTTACATTTTCCTCAGAGTGCTTACTCTGGACTCCGCCCAAAATCATTTATTGTGATATTTACAGGTACAATTAATTTCTGCAGACTCTTACAGGCAACGACCAACATATAGTGCAACAGCGCTTAGATCTCCTACATTCTGCAATACTAAACACTTAACGCTGCCCAATATGGTCAGTTAATTGTTTTCAATAGTCCATATTGGAGAGAGAAAGTTAGAGGTAGGTGGCAGCTGCTTTTTTGGAACTTAAACTTTATATACTAGTGCTGTTTTGTATATTTCACCTTACATTTTTTCTCACAAGGTTCTTACTCTTAATTTGGTGTGCCCTAAAAGCATAGAGTGCTGAAGTATTTTCATATGTACAGTGTACTGTGGTGGGCTGGCGGCCCGCCCAGGGTGAGTTCCTGCCTAGCGCCCACTGGCCTTAGTAGGGATGAAGCGGTTACAGAAAATGAATGAATGTACAAATAGAATTTGTTTTCTTCCTTGATGGCCCTCCTTCAGACTCTAACAGGCAACAATCAACAAAAAAGTGCTACAGTGCTTTAGATATCCAATATCCCGCACCTGGTCTCTGCACCACTGATTTTGCATGAGGCTGCGATATGCAAATAAGCCTTTAACCAATCACAGTGTTTCTGACAGGCTGACCAATCACTGTGGCCTGGTGGTTAGGGAGCCCCTGTGGTCAGAAGGTTCGAATCCAGGACTGCTAGTGGCACCACAGAGGTACCCTTGTGTGTATGCATGTATAATACACAATACAAATATATTGCTATTACATAGTTATACACAAATATACAGAGGGGTTTTTTTTCCTTCACATTTATGTATTTAAAACACACAACACAAATATACTATAAATTCTACCAGGAGAACGAGCTCTGTCCTGTGGACGGAAAGAGAGGGGCTCCACCAGAGGGGGGCAGCTCGACAATGTGTCAAACCACCAGACCACCAGCACAAAGAAACTGGAAAACCCGTGTAGCTTCAATAAACACACTTTTCTTACAAACCTCCCGCTTCGTCACACTAAAAAAGCAGTGGTTCAGAGGCGTCTGGGTTTATAATGGGCCAGGATTGTCCGGAGCTGTTGTTTTTTTTTTAAAACAATGACTCGTGTCATCTGATCGTGTTTAATAATTAATGGACTAAAACCTCTGGAGATGAGAAGAGGGGGGTGTTTTGCCACACGCAAAATGATTTTACCTCTCGATTTGCATTTCAATGCTCGCCTGTGTTTGTGCTCCCCTGGGTGTTGCTCCTAATGGGCCCTGTGTGTGTGTGTGTGTGTGTGTGTGTGTGTGAGTGAGTGAGAGAGAGAGTCAGGAACAAAAGCTCAGTGCTGCACACCTTCCACTCGGAGCTTGCTGATCCACCACTCTGCCCCAGCGAGCTGACATGGGCCTGTGTCCCGCTTTACCCTCGCCTCCCCCGGGGCACGACCTGCTCAGCGTTCCTCTCTTCTAGCTCCACATCCCGAGAAGACTGGATAACTCGCCTCGGTGCTCTTTTACAATTTAACAGTGACTGAGACAGTAAGGGCCATTCAGAAGGTCCTCCTTCCCTTAAAACATCTCTATATATGAGCTATATATTTTACTTTTGGTGCCTGTTTTGCAGCGTCGAGGGATTTTTTTTTTTCTCAACAACTCACCTTCGCTAGGCACCAAAACAGCCCTGAAACCGCTGGGTATCTGCTCTCTCCGAGGAGCCTGGAGCTGGTATTGCTCCTCCTAGACTACGTATTTCATCTCCAGCCCACCTTACAGCCTTTTCTGCCGTCATTGGCTCGAAAAGCGAGGCTGAAGACAGAAAAACGAAGCGAGTTTGCAGGAGCAGGCTCCATGTAAACACAGCACTGGGAGCTGGACGAGCACTCGGTCCTGTAGCTCCGGAGCTGGTGCTGCTTCAACCGCGACTTTCTTTTTTACCTCCTTCTCCCTCGTCAGCCCCTTAAATCAAGCTGAAGCTCAAACGTAGAGGTTAAATAAGATTTTTTGCTCCTCGATCCTATCCAGGAAGAGCGAACAAAGAAAATTTCAGCGTTTTATTTCACCCAGAGAAGGAGGGGGAGGAGGGAGCAAGAACATTGACATGATGTTTCCACAAGCAAGGCACTCGGTAAGTGTGGCTTTTATTTAAGCTATTTTGTCTCTGCTCGTAAAATGTTTTTATTATTGCTCTGTTTTTAACTTAAAATTCATAAAATGCCCGTTTCCTGCACGTTTCTATGCCTCCTTTTGGCAGTTGTGGCCACTCATGGCATAACAGGTGGGGCCCTTTTGAGAAAAGGCATGTATTTTTAAAAAAATACTACACTTCAGATATGAATTCTGTTCAGGTCTTCTGGTATATCTTCTGATTCATATTTGCTCAGATATTAATTTTCCTGGAAGCAGCTCTACTTCAGCTCTGTTTCTCAGTGACCTGCTGTAGTGGAGCAGCACATGGTCCTTCACTTCCTATTTAAAGCCTTTAGTTTGGATAGGATCATTCCACAAAAAAGCTTATGAGCTGCTGATATTTCAGACTCAAACAGCCTTTTTCTAATGGACCATGTGCCTGCTTCTGTTAAGCACAGCCTCATTTTTGTCTTCTACAGAGACAGGTTTGGGTTAAAGGGCTAAATAAAGGCCAAGTGTGGAACCTCACCCCCTGTTTAAAGCCATGGACGGGATCATTCCATTTAAAAAGCTTATGGGCACTCACATAACCTTCTTCTAATGGACCATGTGTCTGCTTCCATTGAGCACAGCCTCATTTTGTCTTCTACAAATGCAGGGTTGGGTTAAAGGGCTTCATAAAGATTAAGTGTGGCACCTTCACCACTGCTTCAACCCTCGGATGGGATCATTCCATTAAAGGCTTATGAACTGCTAATATTATAGTTCACCCAGTGTTTCAGATTCGCACAACCTTCTTCTGATGGGCCATGTGTGTCTCTGTGTTGAGCACAGCCTCATTTTGTCTTGGTTTGGGTTAAAGGGCTTCATTATGGCACCTTCACCCCCTATTTAAAGCCTTGAATATGGTCATTCCATTAAAACGCTTATGAACTGCTGCTATAGCCTGTCCTGTATGTTTCACACTCACACAACCTTCCCTTAGTGGACCATGTGTCTGCCTCTGCCTTGTTTTGTATTCTACAAATCCAGGTTTGGGTTAAAGAGCTTCATAAAGACCAAGTGTATTTACCTCCATGGAAACCTACAGCTAGACATGGCCATGGCCAGGTTCTCCTCCAGTCAGAACCTATCCCATGGGCTGAGGTGCTTCTCAGAGTCCTGCCGCTGTTTTGTCTTTGTCCTCGCCCAAACACACCTGTTTGAGCTCCTGGCAGGCCTGCTAATTGGCTCACAAGGTGGTCAGGTGTGTTTGGCCAGGAAATATTACCGCACTTGAGCGGAAGGGCAGTGCAAGGCCAAATAATAATGCACATAGCAGAAAGGAGGAACCAAGGGTGAGTCTTCTGGCCCAGCAAATGTTTTTTGGACTGTTGGGCTAGTTTCTAGGAGACAAATCCGACCTGTACATCTGATTATGTTTTGACGTTTTAGGGTGGTTGTTGTGTTAAACAAAATGGCAGCCGGGTTTACTCCCACATGGAGTAAATTGTGGTTTTTGCAATGGAAAAGGTAGTACTGCAATATGCCTTCGTACACCGTGAAGACGCATGAATCAACACTTGGTATAACACGGTTATGGCTATGGCCTGTGTTGTTTCTGTTTGTTTGTTCCATCATGCGAATGCCTTGATTGAGAAACAACTGTGGTCAATCCAATAAAACCATATTATCACCCAGTAAAACCAATCTATCTTTGGTTAGGTGTCCACTTTCACACTTAGGCCTCGTTCACACAGACGTCTGAACCAGGCGTTTTTCTGGCGTTCGTGATTCCAGGTGAGCGCCAACTGAACGCCGCCCGTTTTTCTGCTCATTAAGGCAAATCGAAGCATCCACACAGCGTTCAGCCCCGGCGTTCGGCCGCTGTGCGTTCGGATGTCGTCAAATAAACGCTGCATGCAACGTTTTCTTGGCGTCAAAATAATACATGAAACTACAGATTGGGCATCTGGCTGGTGTTAAACCCCGTCAGACGGCAGTCGAACGCCTTGCTGACGTCGATCAAGCGTCGGTACCAAACGCCACAAATACGCCTATGGAGTTCAGAGCGCGTTCATTTCGAACGTCCGTGTGGACGAGGCCATAAAACTGATGTTGTGATAATTAAGGCTATGCAGAACTAGTGACTTGCCACCCCCTTCTTAATTTTTGTTCTTAACAAATAAATACATAGACTTTAAATGATTCCAATAGTAATTGTCATATAGATCAGAGCAGTATGACCATATGCCTTGTCATCGAGGGAAATTAGTTCCACAATAATATATAAAACATATATATACATGATGATAAAATGTACTCAGTTGGACAAAAGATATACTGTCTTTTTTGTGTAAGAGAGACACTGCTGGCTCATTTCTATCCATTAAATTGGGTGTTAAAGAGAAATGCTGAAATTGTGACGTGACGTTGTGTTTTGTCAAATTTTTACTTTCATCGTATCGGCCACCTCTGTTCCCATGTTCCCTTTATACACCGCTTCAGTTGTTTCTTTTCCGTGAATGGGAGTCCCTATCCACAGTACAGTGTTCCTTAATGAGTCCCCTGCCATTAGTTTTGTTAGTGCTGATCCCAATTGTGCTCCCCGGGCTGCAACACAAACAGATCTCTACATGCAACACAAGGTCGCTAAATGCCAGGAGCAGGGACTCTGTAATTAATGAGTAAACTGATTTGAACTGTGTCTGCAACCAAGATGACACACATCGCCATGTCATTTCAGGCAAGCCAAGGAATGGCATGGGATTCCATTCACGTTTTAAATCTGAACACGTGTTTCTGAGCGATGCATTCTGAGCGAGGTCTGAATACTTTTTGCTCTCTTTAGAAATCTGTCTTTTATGAACCAGTGGGTCTTTAAATACATGTGGGCTAATCGTTCAGAATCGTTCAGAAACGACTCTGTTTATGGCGTTGCTTTTGTTGGGGGCTGGATATGACGGGAGAATTAATCTCACCCAAAGGCCTGTAATAACTTTCATTACCTCAAATGCTTCCCTTAAGACAGAATCTTATCGTTTGGCTCCAAATCTCTGGAACGGCCTGCACAAAAAAACGGGCCCAATCTAGGATTAACCAGCGGATTCTCAATTGCGCCTTCAATCTAGGATTAGGACTAACAGCTGGATTCTTAGTTGAATCTTGACCTTTTGAGAGTTGGTAGATTTTTGTGGAACAGAGCGAAGAATGTGGATTCAGCCTGCCTATCTCGGGTTGGCCAAGAGCCTTCCAAGGCTGATGGGTAAATTGTTATGTCTTAAACAGGCTCTTTAAAAGCTGCTGCTCAAGAGGATTTGATGTTCTCGTTTCCTGCCTGGTCCTGCCCAGGGTTGCTTATTGTGTTGACTGATGATACACAAGCGATCAGCTTTGGACGCTTCTGTTTTGCTAGCTGGTACGTTAGTCATTTGATCCACGCCTGGATCCTCCATCAGGTTTTCCAACATACTAATAGGTAGTGACTGGCCAAAATTGTGGGTTAAGCACTTTTGAGGTGCGCCAATGGGTTCTTGAAGCAATAGAAGAGCCGATTTTGATTCTTTAAAGACGCACGTTTCCCCAAATGATGAGTTTTTTCCTAGATCCTGTTTATATTATAACCTTTACACTCCTGCTTGCAGAGAACCATCATTTGAAACCAAATGAAGTTCTTCCATGCATTGTGCAAACAGCACGTTTTGGAGCTGTTGACCTCGATTAGTCACACATCATTGTTTTGTGACAGTTTGGGAAAGGTGCGGCATGTAGTATGAGTACGAGTGTACTTCTCATTATTGTCCTCATTAAATTGCAACATTGGGCAAAATCATTGTAACATTGTGTTTTGAGCTGCCGGTCTCCCGATTCCAGTCGTGTGCACTGGTAACAATAGTAATGCTGCACACAGTGGTCTGATTCAATGTTTTGCTAGTGGTGGAGGTGATGTGGGCGATGCTGCTAAGCTACTATGATGAATTATACTCTTCATATTTCACTTTTGGAACCAGGTGTGGCATTTATACCTCTACAGACAAATGCTTGGTAGTCTAGGTGCAGGATTTTAGGGAACGTCAGACACTGCAGACCTGATGGAGAAAGGAAACGAGGGCCTCCTAAGGTTTATATCAAGCTGTCGGATGGCGTATTTAAACACCTGTTTATTAACCGCTAGACATGACAACAGTTAAAGCTGGGCTTCCTCAAGGAGAGGACAGGAACTAGTTCAACAAATACATTTGTCTTTATTCTAACAGTGTTTTCCTGTGCATTCTGCCCAGTTAAATATCGCGTTTTAAATGCATGTATCTTAGACATTTTGCATAGTATGTAAAACGTTTACAGGCAAATAATGCATGTTACGTTAAAGCGTCAGTCATGCTCCACTTCTTACAGTAAATATTTGTAGGTTTCTCTTCCTCAAAACAAATATTTGGCCTTTAATTTTTCCTTGTAATCAGGCAGGTGCATTTTAGGCGTTTTCTTGATGTTGATATTTTGTTCGAATGATGGCTGTGCTGTTAGAAAGAAACGGCAGATCTTTATACCTGCTAAGAAATGGCAGTAGTTTTATATCCTTACGCTCAAGCCCTATGCTGCTTGTTCAAGGTGCTTTTCCAGTACGACCCTTGATCCAAGAGCCAGCCTTTCCCAGCTCAGGTCCTACCAGAGCAGTGTGCGCATTACGTTAGTGAGCTGTTAATCCAATTGTCTGGCCTTATGCTTCTTGTTTGGAGAAATAAGCAGCGGCCTGGTGGATTATGGAAAGGAATTACTGATGTGGTGCTGCAGTCCTGCTGCCATAAGCAGCTCTTCCTCAGCCCGCTGTTTACTCCACACCATCCTTATCCCCGCTCTTCAGACTCAACCAGATGCTGGTGGTTATGACCATGACGGACACAGATGGGGCGAGGGATGAGCAGCTGCCTGGAGGAGATGGTGGGCAAGGGTACGATGCCCATAGGAAAAATACATGCCGTCTGATTTGGTGGTATAACAAATTGATTGGGTTTAGTGGAATCAGGGTGTAAACCAGATCTTCCAAGTCCCAGTGTTTTCTGTTTGTAGACCTATGGATATACTGGTCAACGTGAAGTCAAAAGGCTATGGGCGTTTGTGGAAGCGTCTCTGTGCCTCGTAAAAGTGATGTTTTTTTAAGAGAATTAATTTTCTCAGCCATTCCTTTTGCTTTGAGGATGCAGGCAAACCCTTGCAAATCACAGGCAAGTCTCAGATCCTCAGATAAAGCCACTATTTATAATTTGCTAAAAAAAAAAAAAATGAAGGGAAATGCCAAGTATGGCAAAGATGCACATCATATCTCAAGCTTCTCTTAAAATATCCAGAAGATTTTTGATTCTTGGTCTCTTGATTCTACTATATACAAAACCGTTTGACTCAATGTCGTATAATAACTCTTTCTAATTTCCTAAAGAAATGTTTTTCTGCACAATATGAGGGAGGACCTTTTTCATGGTTTTTCAAGTTCAGGATTTTCCTCAGAACAATAGATTCTAAGGACAAGCATTATTTCAAGCAGGGAAAATACTTTTTGATAATCACTTGTTGAATGGCAGTTGGCAAACAGCTTTTAGGTGCATTACCCACCTTCTGGTAATAGTAACACATTACTTACAACTACATGCTGGAAAATAAGGTCAAATGAGTTTTTTTGACAACAGTCACGTAAAAAGACAGTAATTGTAATATGTTTGAATCTTTTCCAACGGTCGCTGGTCATCTCCAAAGTACCTGCAGACATTTTCATTGTGGAAACACTGAAAAAATATTTGTACATAACTTCTTACTGATTTGAGTTACGCCAATACTGTTCGGTTATAAGTCAATACCAAATTTAACAACGTCTAGCAGCTCAAATCAGGGCTGAACAAAGAATTGTTCTTTAATCGAAATCACGGTTTTGAAGAGTGCAATCTTTGAATTGCAACAATAGCAGTTTTTAATTATACATTAACGACACTGTCTTGAGTTTGAAAGGAGATTATCTGCCTAATAGCGATGAGCACTCACCAACAAGGCCATGTCTAGCCAGATAAACAGTAGGGCACACACTAAAACGCCAAATTCATGTGTCGGATCCTTATGTGCAAGATCGTAACCAGTTGTAGTTCCAGGCAAATCTTACATCGGTGCTTTCTACCAGAGATCCTGTTGGGGTTTCTTCAGAAGTTTGGGTGGAAACAGGTTTCCGTGGAAAATTAGATTCTAAACTTTAAGTCCGTGCCATCCATGTTTGCAACTAGAACAGGAAATAATCCACAATGGTGTGAATTTCGAGTTTTATTTCCGTGAAATAAGGAAACCCACCTTTTACATTCTGCCAAATTTTAGAAGACATATACATGGAAAGAAAGCATCAAAACTGTCAGTAGAGAGTGTGAACCTCTCAATAGATATGAGTGCAGTTGTTATAATAGGAAAATATTGTAGATTTGTATCAAAGCAACACCGAAACTCAAACTACAAGAACAGCCAGCAGGGCAGCACTGAGAGAGGAAAGCAAGAGATGTGGAGAAAGCAGACTACGTGCAATCACTCGTGTGCGTAAACACACACACACACACACACCTTTCCAGCTGTGTGCGAAATGCTTCATCTGCTGGCTATGGCATGCAGCCCAGAGACACACACACACATACACACATACATTTATCCTCCCCCCCAATCTGTTTTCTCCATCATACATACTAAGCATGTAGACTGAGAGGGGGTTGCTTGCTCTTTTGGTGCACAGTGTTTTCATACACATTCACACACATTCCCCCAAACACACACCCACACACATACACGCACAAAGTAATGAACCTAGGCAGCGTGTGGGTGTATGTGTGAGTTGGGGAGGGGGTGTAATATGTGTTGTCGGGGGAGGGCTGAGGGCAGTGCCGGAGGACATTATTAAGGCTGGTTGAATTAACACTGCCGCCCCCCGACCGCACTACAAAACCCCCAGCAGGACATGAGGTTAATCCCCCGCGGTCCCGATCAACACTAAACAAACACACACACATACAGTCGCAATCACATTAACACATACAGGCCTGCCTCTCTCTCTCTCTCTCTCTCTCTCTCTCTCTCTCTCTCTCTCCCCCCCCCCTCTCACGCTTTCTCTCTTTTGCGCTTTCTCTCGCTCTTTCTGTCTCTCTCTCTGATGCATGAAGCCAGCAAAACATGGACACCGCATATAAACACGAGAATCTGAGCAAATAAAACCAATGTTTCTAAAACAAGAGCTGGTGAAAAATTACAATCGTGTTTTGACAAAAATGGAGTCACCTTTGTCACAGGTAACAATAATAAAGATGTTTTGCAAAAAGAAGAGCATGAATTTGAGAGCATACTGCATTTTTCTTCCATACCCTGTTCAAAGGGGGTCTAACTTGATTGTTGTTTGATAATAGGAAAGGGAGGATGAGAGGTGGCTATTATGGAATATGGAAATGAACACTATAGCATGTTTTAGAGGTGGGGAATAGTCACTTTGATGACAGATTTGTGAAAAGCAAGAGTTATGTCTTTCATATTTTTCTTATTATGATCAGCAATCAAGATCAAAAGATTGATTCAGGGTTGACCTATGAAAAGATAAATGACTAAACCAGAGAAATGCTTTGTTTATATTAGCTTCTAAAGCTACTTATAGCTGCAAGTAATTGGTTGCACCTCTCGGTCTGAGAAATGTAATTAGGTTGAGAAGCCTGTTTTTTTTTTAAAAAAAAAAGGTTTAGATCCCTCAAAAAAGAAGCCCCTAATTGGGGCAAGCATGTGTTTCAGCATGAAAGTTGCAAAAACACTAAACAGTGGTCTAAAATGAGCCTAGAACAGAACCTAAAACTCATTAAATGTATCATTAAACCCTCAAAGCTGTAAGATAAGATTTACAAGTGAACATGGGCTTTCAAGGCTGTATTGCTATTGGCGGTGTTAGTCCAAAAAAAAAAAAAGAAGCAAAATATGAAACTGAAAATCACTGTACTGTTCTGGGTGCAGACAGCTTTAACAAATCAGCTAGATTTTGGTATCCGTGTTGTTAATTTACTGATCTGATTTGGTCAAAATCTTTAAATGAGCAGCTTGTTGTTTGCTTTGTTTTGGTTACCATTCACATTCTCCTCCTTCCATGACCGTTTTAAAATTTCTTAAAACCTTGTGCCTATTAAAAACACAGGAATGGAGCAAAGAACACAGAAGTAGAGCTTAGGGCACTGGGTGAAATGTCAGATTTCCCAAGAAGCAAGGGCTCAGTGGATCAATTCTTCTTGAATTCTCGAATTTTTCCACCAAAAAACTGTTCAGAACAACATTACAAGATGGGAAGCTACCCCACTGGCAAGTTAATATCCATGTATCTTTCTTTTCATCTTGTTGACCCAAAATACAAGCCTCAGTCGTCTGTGATAATTCTTCAGAATTAAAAAACAAATGCACTCTTCAGTTTTTGGTAGCCAAAAAAAAATTTGAGTAGCCCGAATATAAAAGAGATTATTTTAATGTATAATATTGTAAAGGAAACAAAACATCAAAAATTGTTAAAACACAAATTACAACAACTTTATAAAATTACATCATCAACTCAAATATTTGGTTCTAATTGAACAGAAACAAAATCACTATTAATAACGTGATTGGGACGGGACTGGAAAAAATTTTATTTAAGTGGGAGTGGGCGGGGCCGGGAATCGTAATAACACTATGGTAACTTTACACAGAAATATACCTTTTAAATAAATTAATTAATTTTGAACTCAATACTAGTCATCCTGTCTCTTTTATGCTCTCCTCCTGCTTGCTGTGTGTAGCCGGTTCAGTGAATGGGGTGCTCCACACACCCGTAACAGTAGGTGGCGATAGTCCCAATCACCAATAAAGCTTCTTCATGCACTTTTTAGCCGCGAAAATCATAGCCAAAATGGAGGCAGACGTGAAAGCTACGCTTCAACGACTGATGTCTGAAAATAATACGTCAGTTTTGCTCACGAATATTTATGGGCGGTCTAAAATAACTACATTTTTACACATTGAGAATGAAAATGCAATACGCTACAAGACTTTTAGACAACCGAATAAGTACTACTCTGTGTGTGTGTGTGTGTGTGTGTGTTTATGGATGGATGGATGATTTGCATAAAATTCAACATGAAACACACTGTGCATTAAGATGACTTTCAGTTCAATAAAATAAATTACATGTTGGATTTTTAGCTAAGCTGGGCATGCTGTGATCTGTACTCTATTTTTTTTACTGTAACTGTCCAATTCCAGCAAAAAATAAAAACAACACGGGGGGGGATGGGAGTCATTCTTCTGCGATTGGGACGAGACGGGATTTTCCCCAGTTTTTTATGGGATGGGATGGGACTTTTTTTTGTGGGAGTGAGACAGGAGAGGTTTTAAAAATGTACTCCGGTGTCGCCCTCTAATACACAGTTCGCGCCATCAGTGAAAGTAAAAAACGTGCGAATTCAAACACGATTTCAGTATTCCACATATTGGCAGTGGCTCATCGATGCCCGAAAATGAAATAATTACCAGCTACAGTTGCAAAAGAATCCAAAAGCATTGACATATACTTTTCCTTCCTATGAAAGCCCGAGGGCAGGGCTGAGAGAGATTTTGGTAGCCCAAATGGAAGACACAATAGCCCCAGGACGTCGGCATAGCGATTTTACGAGCCCTGGTCTGACATCTTAACACAGTTTGTGGTATGTATGTGATGATTTGGGCATGAAGTTTGCATAGTGTTCAAGGTATAATCTTCCAATACTTCAATTGAATACTCATAAAAAAATATATATATATGTTTGGCGGGTTGTAGGTTCTTTACTAGATGAAGGTGTTTTGTGAGTCACTGTGATTGAGGAATCCCACACCAGCAGGATCTCACACATGTACATCTGATACTAGGGCTGCACGATATTAGGAAAACATCCGATGTGCGATAATGTAGGTGAGTGTTGCCATGGCGATCACATGCGATAAGTGAGTAAAAACCTAACCTTTATAGTGTTAATGTTTTTCTGCTTTGGATTTGCTGGTAATAAAGACTCCAGACACGGATTAGTCTATGCAGAAAAAAATTAAATGCAATATTTCCATTCCAACATGTTTTTAAAAGAATTTACTTAAACAGAGCATTTAATGCCTCCCATAAAACATGTAAACCATTGAACATTGTCGGAAAAAAACTGAAAATATTTTTAATAATTTTAAATCTTAAATAAATGTAAACATAATTTAAATTCTAGTAAGTTCTTAGCCAGGAAAAAATAGCAAAAGGAAGAATCTATAACAGCAGCACAGAAGATGAAGAAACTGCCCAGTGATGTTTTTGC
>JBBJLR010000042.1:30307681-30318192 GCA_037577145.1 Brachypetersius gabonensis | reverse complement strand
GTGTGTGTGTGTGTGTGTGTGTGTGTGTGTGTGTGTGTGTGTGTGTGTGTGTGTGTGTGTGTGTGTGTGTGTATAGCACCAGCAGCAGGTCCTGGGAGCGATTGAGAGAGCCAAGCAGGTCACTCCACCGGAGATGAACTCCATCATTCGGGTAAGCTGCCTGCTTTATTCAGCTGAAAGCCTGTGTGTGTGGGAGTTTGTTTGTTTGTTTGCTATGTCTCTTCAATCTTTTTCCATCTTTGGCTGTCTCTTCTCACTACGTCTCCAGTTTGCATATTTGTACTCAGTTCAGTCTCTAACCACGTGTGTGCGTGTTCATGTTTGTCTACATGTGCTCTGTTTGTAACCTGTGTGTGTGGGGCCCCTATGTGCACTACATTTCACAAGTTTGGAAAAACTCATAATGCTAATATATTTTATTAGCACTGGGCATGTTAACACATTATTATCGCGTTAACATATTATTTACTTAATACCGGGAATTAATTTATCACGCATTAACGTTTTTTCAATCCTTTTATTTTTATGTTGGGTTTGTGAGTGCGCGGAGCACGCAGCTCTGCATCTTGGCTGGTTCACGCGGGATCAGGCGTCCCATTACTTTTGTCCATATTATAAACTTACACCAACAGGGACTTTAATGACGCTGCAATCAGATACATAGACTTTCACATGGTGTTGGCCCCCCTTTGTAGCTGCTATGATGGTTCCGCCTCCATGTTCTGGACTCTGAGGGGAACTTGTTTTTCTAGATCAAATGTGAATGCCCTGCAGTGGCAAATAGCTTTGTTTTTATTTTTGATTAGAATACATTAATGTTTAAGTTTAGAAGATTTAAAAGAAATATTTGAGCTGCAGCTGTGTAACTGTGTCAAAGGATTCAAGATTCAAAAGATTCAAAACGCTCGTCATGTGTACAGTAGAAATTACATCTCTCTGCAATGCAATTCTTTCTTTGCTGTCCACACACAAATGTCCAGGTTAGATTAAGCAATTTAGTTTTGAATAAAATAAAAATAGAATAAAAATATATAGCCAGTAGTGTAAGTTAACAGTGCACAATACTTGTCCAGTGCAAAAAGAACAGAGAACACACCAAAAAAAGAAAAGAAAGCCGGCATTTAAGACAGAGTGAGTAAACACATCTGCCACAAGGGGCACCATGCTGCTGTTAAAAGCGCCTTGTTCGTTTAAAGTGTTTGCTAAAAAAATATTATTGCACTTTTGTTCATGTAGCAGTACTTTAAAAACAAAATCATGCAATACATTAGTTTTGAATTAATCATTTAATTTTGCGTCTGCCTGTCTGTGTGTGCCTGCGTGTCTGCGTGTGTGTGTCTGCGTGTGTGTGTCTGCGTGTGTGTCTGCCTGTCTGCGTGTGTGTGTCTGCCTGTCTGCGTGTGTGTGTCTGCGTGTGTGTCTGCGTGTGTGTGTCTGCCTGTCTGCCTCTGTGTGTGCCTGCGTGTCTGCGTGCGTGTCTGCGTGCGTGTCTGCCTGCGTGTCTGCGTGCGTGTCTGCGTCTGCCTGTCTGTGTGTGTCTGCCTGTCTGTCTGTGTCTCTGTGTCTGCGCGTGTCTGCGTGTGTGTGTGTGTCTGCGTGTGTGTTTGCCTGTCTGCGCGTGTGTGTGTCTGCGCGTGTGTGTCTGCGCGTGTGTGTGTGTGTCTGCGCGTGTGTGTGTCTGCGTGTGTGTCTGCCTCTGTGTGTGTCGGTGTGTGCCTGTCTGTCTGCCTGCCTGTCTGTCTGCGTGCGTGTCTGCGTCTGCCTGTCTGTGTGTGTCTGCCTGTCTGTCTGTGTCTCTGTGTCTGCACGTGTCTGCGTGTGTGTCTGTGTCTGTCTGCCTGTCTGTGTGTCTGCGTGTGTGTCTGCCTGTCTGCGCGCGTGTGTGTCTGCGCGTGTGTGTGTCTGCGCGCGCGTGTGTGTCTGCGCGCGTGTGTGTCTGCGCGCGTGTGTGTCTGCCTGTCTGCGTGTGTGTCTGCCTGTCTGCGTCTGTGTCTGTGTGCCCTGTAATGGACTTCAGGGTGTTTCTCTGCCGTTTGCTGTATGACAGCAGGGGCTCCAGCACCCCCTGTAACCGTGCTTAAGGATAATGGATGGATGTTACTTTGACAAATGCTTTGTTTTTCCATATTGCTTACCCTTTCTGTGACCTGTGTGTGACCTCTGTGTGTGTGTATGCTCCCTCCCTCACCTGTTTGTGTGTGTTGTGCACAGCAGCAGCTCCAGGCCCACCAGCTTTCTCAGCTGCAGGGTCTGGCTCTCCCCATGGCTCCTCTTCCCCTGGGCCTGACTGCTCCCGCCTTGCCGGCCGTGTCCTCCGCTTCAGGCCTCTTCTCCCTCTCCAGCCTGCTCGCCTCGCAGGCCCACCTGGCCAAGGAGGAGAAGAGCGCCCGCGAGGCTGCGAACGACAACCACCGAGACGACGATGGAGACAAATCTGACTAGCTGTACCTGAGACTGCTCTCGATCGAAAAGATGAGGGAGAAAAGCACACACACACACACACACAAACACACACACAAACACAAGCCACAGAGACTCTAAGAAGAATGAAAACCAGAGGGATAAGCCTCTGACCTCCTTATAATTCCATTCAGTTCCAGTTCTACAGTTCTTTGCATCATTACATTTTCTGATTTGTGTTTGGCCTGTACAGTTGCCCTCGGTAACGCTGTCGATTAAGCAAGGTTTGTTAGTCTTTTCTGGTTACATTGTGCAGTTCAGATTCATATCGTCACTGGAGGACTGAACGGTTTATGCATATATCAGGAACAGCCTCATCCCTGCAGTTTGGCCATGAGTCCTTTATTTGTCTCTGATTTGTTTTTCAAATATGCTGAATACACAAATGCAAGTGGGGGAACCATTTACGCAGTAGAGGAATACACACCAAGGATTTTTCCACCGTGGAAATGAGATTTTTTTATTCTTCATTGCATATTAAATTTGGTTCCAAAAATGAATGCAGATATATTCAGCCTCAGATCAATGCATCATAAAACACTGATGCTTTGTCAAACCCCCGTTTTTTGTTTTCTTTTAAATCTTTTGCTTCTGTGTTTTACTGATTCGCTTTTTGTTTGCCGTAGTTAAACGTATTCCTAACTTGTTAAGTGGGCTGGAAATTTACAAGAGGAAGCTATTAACGCTCAAGTAGCTTTTCTGTGCATTAGTGAAAGAGAGGAAACCCTACTGATGTTTGTGATTTTCAGGATTTTTTTTAAACCCCGATTTTTATTTTCCTTACATTTCTGTCATTTCATCGCGCCCCTGTTTTGGCGTCTCCGCATCCTCCTCTGCCCTTCCTCTTCTCGCTGCATGTTTGAGTTCATCCAGCGTTTATTATTATTGTTTGACCCTCTGGAAAACCACAGCTTCCTGCAAATCTGCTGCCCTCTCCCAAATCCTCCCACATGTGGGAGAAGGAATCCACACTTTCTCACACGAGCTCCCACTGCGGCTAAACAGAGCTGGGGGAGCAGGTTCATGGAAGTGTTCACATAGTCCTAGTAAATGCCATGATTGTGCCGGAGGAAGGTTGTACTGCAGTTGCAGGTAAACGGTTTACCTGCACCTTGGTGTTTAACTGGAGCAGCCAGTGAATCTGCAGTTTGTGATCTAGTTGTGTTTCTATCCGCTCAGACTTGGACCTGTAACATATCCAGCAGTAGCTCGATTATTGCGTTTCCATTGATTTCACTCACATACGAATATTTGTGACTCGCTCTGTCCGTCAGTCATTTCAAATTTAATTTTAGAGCTGAAAGTGCTTCATGTGGAGTCATTTCCTGCCAAAAAAACTAAAGTTTTTCTTCATCAAATACTACAAATTGTAGGACTGCTTCATTTCCAGAAATGTTTAAGTTGACCACCAATCCACTGAGTGGAGCCCAGGCCTGGGAGCTTTACAGGGCAACTAATGGAGTGCATGGGGCCGTTTTCCATTTCTGTTTCCACTCCAGAAGCATTAGTACACACATGGCCTGTTGCTTTTGACTGGGTAGTTCCTGCCATATGTGAAGCAGATACACCCCGTGATCAGATCTGTGCAGTTTATCGTATGCAGATATGCAGGTTTGACTGAACTGCACGTTTTCTGTAGATGCTGAGAACTTATTTGGATGTAACCTGCATCGCAGTTGTCTGTTGGAAGATCTTTTTGGTTTGTGGAGCACTTACCTTGGGATATGTGAAGGGCTAGACTCTGCTCTATCTGGACCATTTTTTAGGACAACTTTGTAGGCCAGTCAGTGTTAAATGACGCAGTTCAGATTTGTAGCTTCATCATGGGCAGCTTAGAACCGAACGTTCATGTCTGGAGCAAAATGGTGCTACTAATGCTGACGGATGGAGTTTAAGAAAGCTGAATTAATGTATTCTTTGTGGAAATGAACATAAAACCAGTCACCTCTGACCACACTGCTTATGTCTGAATGGCATTGTAGTTAAATGCATGTTTTCCTTTGCTTTTAGAGCAGTATATTTCGGAACTAGGAGCCACAGCGCAGACACAGATGGATGCCTGGCCAGTGATGTGCAGGAAGAGTGTTGTGTTGCGGTACTTTAGACCTAGAGTAGCTGTTCTTCTCTTTCGAAAGCACAGGCCCCTTGTCCATTCCCCTTTATAGAATCAGTAGAATGCAAGAGAATTAGATCATGGCTGAGAGGAATGGAGAATTCCAACAATATTTTTTTCTTCTCATCTTGACATTTCAGAGTAATTCAGTAATTCAAAAGTCCCTCAGTCATCATTTTCCATTGACAGTCTGTTGTAGAGAAGCTTTCCGAGTCAGAACTGTTTCCAGTGGTGGGGACTGAAACCAGATGCCTGAAAAGGTTAATGCTTTAAAAGCTAAACATTATTGCTCAGAATTGTATCAAAAAGTTTCACCTGTTTAATGACCATTTTCAGAAGTTTGGACCCTAAAGTGTATTAAAATACATTCCTAGTGGAGATGTACATTTTTTACGCTCAAGTATGCCACTTTCTTGCCATCAGTAACCTCACATAAAAGACCAGACCACCTTCAGTGGACTATAAATAAATCCCTGGTTCCTTTCCACACCGCTGTCAAAAAATCTTTACTATGGATCTCAGTGATTGAATGATGCAGGAAATATTTTAAAATCTGAACGGTTTAAAGTGGAGGTTCACTGAAAATAACAAACACTGAAACTATTTCAGCCATTGGCTGTTTCGGATGTTGCCTGTTTCAGTACAAAACATGAAGTGTATTTAGCAGGCTCACCATTAAGTTGTTCTTAATAATAACTGCTATAATAACTGCTATAAATTGCTATAAATTGTTTGAAAACTGCTGTGCAAGTTATGCAGATAGAAGAATGAGGAGTGGGACCACATGCTAACCCTTCGCAGTTAAATAGGTCAAATGCTGTTGTGTAATGTGTATATTGTCTCATTCATACCATGTAGATGGATTGCATTTTCCAAATTTGACAAAACACCCCTTGAGAGAGAAAACTGAAGGGTTATACTAAAATACGATTTGTTCAGTGAACCACCCCTTTAATGTGTTATCAAAAGTCACCACAAGGTGGCAGTGTTTCCTTAGAGACCAGTAACCATATGCCTGATAAATGTGGTTCTGGTTTCTAGGTTGGTACTACCTATGGTTGTATATAACAGAGGAGTAGTGCTTTGTTTGTTTGTTTGTTTGTTTGTTTTAATTCTTGTAAACAATCGAAAAGAAGGATGTTCCTATGCTATACTGTTTGTGGTAGTATGATGGTAGTTCGTCCCAGAGTTGTTCCGAAAGCATGAGTGGGATTATGTCCGTTACCTGCCGTTTATGTACTTTTTCCATTTAGTACATACTAAGAGCATCTCGCAGCATAATCATCACCTTTGCAAGGAAGCCTCTGCTGTCCTCGGTTTAGGGTTTTTTCGAAATTATTAATTTTTTTTTTCTCATAAAAATGAATTTAACTTTCCTTTCAAACCCTCTGGCTTTTAAACAGCTTGAAGTCACATGTAGAGATTATACACATCTACATGTTTGGTGACGGCTACTCCGTTTTTTGTTCTTCTGAATGACTTTTTTTTTCTTTCTTTTTTTTAAGAACTAAGATATGTCACTGTGCAGTTATGCTGTAGTCGGAGGTTCTTACATTTCTAGGTATGTTATTGGGCTCAATTCTAACCTAATACAAATTCAATAGACTGAAAAGGCTTCCAGGGTTCTGTAAAGTGGACGCAAACGTGCTACCTTGAACCTCTTTTTTTCTTTTTTTTCTTTTTTTTAATGTGCTATTGTGGTGATTTTTATTTTTTGTGGTTAATGTAGTGTATTTTCTTTCTCGACCTTTTCTATTCTGAGTCATTGTGTTGATGAACTTCGTCACTTCCCCAGAGAAAAAGAACAGGATCTAATCAGGCGAGTACAGCGAGATTCATACAAAGCGATAGTATGTCTGATTTTTTTTTTTTGTTTTTTTTTGTGCGTGTTAATGTTGTGAAGGGCCGATTTATATACGCAAATAGATTATATTGATTATACATATAATTTTGTAAACATTTGTATGTATAAAGTTACATTTATTGCGTGGATGTGAGTGTGTGTGTGTGTGTATGGGGTGGAGGATATATGTAGTAGTGGATGCAGTTTTGATACAGTGATTGATGGATCAACATTATGGTATATAGACTGCATTATATCAGCTTTGCAGTAAGGCCTCAGTACAAGCACAGGGCAGCTTCGTTAATTGACACAGGGGCAGATGCACTGGATATTCCAGTTACTAATAGGGCAGCAGTGTTTCAAGGGAAGCAAAACATCTTCTGGGGAACTGATTTCTTTTTTTTTGTTCTTTCCTTTTTTGGTCTTTCGGATAATTCATCTGAATGTATTTAATCAATGATGTTAAAGGAATATTCCACTGTTATTCAAACTCGGTCTCATTCTGTTGCAACAGGCTCATAGGGTTGATTTCCATAAAGAATACTATCAACACATTTCTATGAACATAGCATAGAATAGAAAACCTGTTTATCTGAAACTGAATTAGAATGGAAGCCTTTGGGCCATTTCTCTCATGTGAACCCTACAAAGTCGACCAACTGTGAGCCCAACTGATAAATTGGTTGTATAAAATTGACCAAAAATGACGACCCGTGTCTCCAAAAAGGTTTTGTTTTGTTAAGATTTTTTTTATCATCTTACTTGGTAACCATGATCTTTACATCAATGTTTACTGACAAATCAGCAACAGCCCATTGGCATCTATTGCAAGGAGCCATGAATGGGTTTTTTGATCTTCTCTGAGAACAGAAAAGGGTCGTAATGATTGTTTGTGGTAGCCGACCGTATTCTACAGGTGTGGCAGTCGAAAACGTGTGGGTTATTTCTTTAACATAAGATGGACTTTTCCTTTAACCTAAAGCTGCTGTGAGGTCGAGCAGTGACCGGATGCACGGTCTGCTTTCCAGGAGTTGATTTAAGAACTGTGTTGATTTAAGAATAGCTGCTTTCCCATCAGCTGTGCAGTTGGCGTTTGCTTTTTAAATCGGGCATTTACTGTAAAGGATAAAACTGAAGTCAATTTGCATAACCCCGCCTTCCTCCAGATCCTAGACCCTTCCTCCTTCCTTCCATCAAAATGTCTTTCTTTTTTTTTTCCTCTTCTTTTCTTTCAAGCTTTGTAATAGTTCTTTTTTCTCATTTTGTGATGTATGTAAACTTCTTCAGTGTAAACTTGGCAGAAAGTGTATTTTCATTTGTGTTCTGAAAATCAATATTACAGCTTCGTTTAAAGATGAAAAAAAAAAAATGTGGAGGGAAAAAAAAAACCTGTCTACTACACTTAACTCTTTGTGAATGAGATTCTGCAGTAAGGAAGTATTTACGGTGCCTTACAAATAAAAGCTTCAGTGTACCTCTGACCGTGCGTCTGTCGTCTTTTTAGGTGCTGCAGGTCCTGAGTTGCCACACCAGTTTGGTTTTGCATGGTTGCCTGTTTTTTTTGGGTTTTTTTAAAGAAGTTCTTCTGAATCTGATTTCATCACTATTGGCATGTTTGAAATTGACAGGATTTTTTTTTTTTAATGTTCCAAATATGACTCAAATTGCAAATTATCATTGTCTTGGGACACTCAAATATATAAAGCGTTTGGACACCTTCTCATTCAATGATTTCCTTTGTTTTTATTATTGGCTACATGGCAGATTCATATTGAATGACAGCTTTGCACACTCTTGGCATTTTTCTGAACAGATTCAGGTGGAAACGATGTGGAATTAACAGGAGATTCTTCCTCAAGAGTTCATTAGTGGAGTTTCTCTCCTTCTTACTGTGTTTGGGATCATCAGCTGTGAGTCGGGTTGGTCCACAGTTAGTGATCCGGTTCCACTACGGTTCTACTGCACATTACGGCAAGAACCACTAACTAAGTAAAAAAGAAACAAGAGTCCATCATTCCCTGATTACAGAACAGATTCTTTTTGTTCTCTGCATAATTCCATGTGTTCATCATTTTGTTTTCAGTTATAATCTACAATGTAGAAAATAAAAACAAAGAAAAAACCTTGAATGAAAAGGTTTGTTCAAACTTTTGACTGGTAGTATCTGAACGTGTGTGTGTGTGTGGGGGGGGGAGACAACCCCATTTTTCTACTGGTCTATGCGGTCTACATGGTCAAGCGTCCCCATACTTTTTTCCATATAGTATATAGTACGTCCATCCATGCATGCATGCATACAAATGTGCTGTGTGTGTGTTTGTCCCCTCATTTGTGTGGAGTTGTGTTAGTAAACACATTCACACTGTAATGTTTTTCCGTCTCTATTAGCCCAATAATTTTTCCCTGACAAAAAATGAGCGTGTACGTAATTGAACATTGTAACGAATGCTAATCAAGTCTAATTCTGTTCTACAATCAGTCTGTTTGTGTTGCCACCTTTAGGCAAATGCATTTTTTAACATCTAAATGACTGACTGCTAATTGTAGTAAAATGTTCCTTTTTTTTTTGTTGTTTGTTTTGACGTTCCACGGCTGCACTGAAGTCGGTCGGTCCAGGAGACGGTCCTTTATCTGTCCAGCAGATAGAGCTGTTTCCTCGCTGCTGCTCCTGGTCTGTATGAACTCGGGCAGCACTGTTTACTGTGTAGATCTCTAATGGAAAAAGGTGACCATGCAGGTCTGCTTGCTAGCATTTCTGCCTGTGAAGCTGAACACTTTTCTGCTCACTTTATGTTTAATATGTGCTCTGTTTAGAGAATTATGACCTGACCCTGAATCCAGCACAACAGAAACTACTGTCCTTTACTTACTTTTTCTATTCTGCACAAGATGCAACATCTGGAGATAAATTCTCTTTCATTTCTTTCTTTCTCCCTCTCCATCACCACCTCTTTTCTTTGCCTCTCCCCTTGTTCATTTCTATCAGTCAGTGCAGTCGTTCCCGGTGGCAAAGGAGACTGACATGATATTTCATTACCCTCTCGGAGGCAGTGGCTGCTGTCACTGTCCTTCACTCTCTCATTCCTCTGCCTGTCCCCATCCTCCCATCCCTGCTGGCTCCTCCTGCCTGGGTGTCTCTCTTTTTCACTCTCCTTTCTGCTCCTGTCTTTTTTCCTCTATCCCCCATCCTCCATCTGCCACCGTTCTTTCTTATTTTACCCACATTTTTGATACATACATGTATGTATCATCAACTGTCATTTTATACCTTAATGTTTATAGAAAAATCTTTGCCACCCACCCACCCACCCAGACTAACAGTATAACAGGGTGGAAGAATGTTCCATTTCTATAGATGACAGTAGCAGAAACCACAAAAGGAAGTGTTATAATTCCTTCAGAATTTGGTCACCCCTTGATAACATATTTTGGTCATTTTTTAATTGAAAAGATGTAAACACAGTCTCTCTAGGAAATAGAAAAATGCACAATATATTCACCAAACACATGCATAGTTACTGTTCATGTCATGAATTGAACAAAGTACACCTATGGCAGATATCACAGCTTGCAACACTTGTTATAGCTAAAAGTCTTTCAGTTCTTGTACCAACTGTACTTTCTCCCATTCCTTGCAAAAGGCTTCTAGCTCTGTAATATTCTTTGGTCGTCTTGAATGCACAGCTATTTTAAGATCTACCCACACATTTTCAATGATGTTTATGTCAGGGGACTGTGAGGACCATTCCAAAACCTTCAGCTTGGTAGTTCGAGGTATGATTAGGATCATTGTCCTGTTGTAGAAGCCATCCTCTTTTCAGCTTCAGCTTTTGTTCAATTTATGGCATAAAAATAACTATCCATCGATGTTTGCTGAAAATAGTGTTTTTTCCATTTCCTAGAGAGACTGTGTTAACATCTTTTCAATTACAAAACCCCCAAACTTGGTTATTTATTAAAGTACGACCAACCTTTTGCATAAGACTATACACTCACCTAAAGGATTATTAGGAACCTGTTCAATTTCTCATTAATGCAATTATGTAATCAACCAATCACATGTCAGTTGCTTCAATGCATTTAGGGGTGTGGTCC
>JBBJLR010000042.1:30264904-30280284 GCA_037577145.1 Brachypetersius gabonensis | reverse complement strand
TATATGTACAGATACACACTGGAGTGTCCTCAGCAGTATTCCAAAAGAAATTGTAGTTCATTTTTACGCTATCATTTTATAACCTTTCTTTATCCTCTAGAACCTCTTTTATCCTCCCTTAGGGGGGCGCTAGAGATAACAGGGGGTGTGCAGAATTTTGTCTGAATTGAGTTTACCAAAATTAGAATTGTATACAAAAAATGCTTAAAGAGTGAAATGTAAAAGTGTGTGTATAAGAGTATAAGAACAAAAACCTACAACCACTGGTTATTTTTTTTACAAATTGTTTTGTAATTAATCATTTTATTCTTTTTGGGCATCTACGGGGGTAAGAGTTGGGGGCCTGGCTTGTCTTAGACACAGGCAAGTGGGGCTTCAAGGAAAAAAGGTTGGGAACCACTGCTCTGTTTTGGTCTGTAGTGTATGTGTATACATAGTACAGCATTTATGTACGGCAAGGTGTTATATGTGCTTCATACACTAGGAAACCGTATAAATTTGCCATTATGTACTCCTGTGTTGGACAGTGTTTTGCGGACTTGTCTGTGATGGGTCAGTCTGTGGGGCAGAGGCTGCCTCTCTCTCTAACCTGCCCTCCGGAGGCTGAAGCTGACAGCAAGAGGAGTAACACGGAGGAGAAATCCAGCATTAACACACCCCGGGTAAATCTCCCTCACTCACACACGTTTGTTTTTACACCTTGTGACAATGTGGGGTCATTAATACGCCCCATATACTGTCTACAATATATAAACAAAAGTATTGGGACACCGGACCATTACACCATCAGGCACTTTAATGACGTTATATTCAAATCCATAGACTTTAATGTGGAGTTGGGTCCCCCTTTGCAGGTATAACAGCTTACACTTGAAAGGCTTTCCACAAGATTTTTCAGGTTTTGTAGGAATTTGTGCCCATTCATTCTGTAGAACATTTATGAGGTCAGACACTGATGTTGGAGGAGAAGGTCTGGATCACAATCTCCATTCCAGTTCATCCTAAAGGTGCTGGATGGGGTTGAGGTCAGGACTCTGTGCAGCCAGTCAAGTTCTTCCACACTGAACTCCTCCAGCATGTCTTTATGGAGCTCGCTTTGTGCTCTGGCACACAGTCCTGCAGGAATAGAAAAGGTTTTCCAGAATGTCTTGGTCTGCTGAAGATTACCCTTCACTGGAAGTAAGGGGTCTAGCCCAAACACTAAAAAACAGTTCTGTCCTGATACTTTTGTCCATGTAGTGTGTTAATATGACTTTAATCCGTAGCCTAATCTTATTTCTAATCATAACCTCATAATAAATGGGTTCGCTCTTTCAGTTTTAAGCATTAGCTTTTGTAGTTTGTAGGAAAAAAGTCAGAAGCGTGGGTTAGTCTGTCCTGGTTTTCACTGATTTTCCGACAACATTAGAATATGTTTTTGTCTGGAAAATCTGCTAGAACAAATACACATGTTGTCCATCATCCAAACAAACACACACACACACACACACACACACACACACACACACACACACACACACACACACACGTTCCTTCACTAAAAGTCATCATGATGACGGCACAGTGGGATTAGCTACAGGCACTGGTTCCCAGCAAACACCATGCCACATCCTGGGCTAAATAACATAGCTGACAGTGATTCATTTTCCATGTTTACACTTATATTTGCCCAGGAAAACAATCTTTTAGCCTTTAAAAGTGTGGAGTTGTTATTACTGTCTCTTAGACATGCAATACATTTCCATGGCATTCATTTTGAGGTAAATATATAATGAATATGTAGATATTTACATGAGTACATAGTTACATCAATTCATTTACATTTAAAAACAGGCTGGGGTCTGCACTTCTGATTTTGTTTCTGTTTTTTTTGATGTCAACATAGCCATAAAGCATGGCTTTCCTAAGACTCAAAACCATTTCCTGTTTATCACCAACTAAAAATTAAGCTATTTTTTAGTGTAGCCACTGTGCAGTATAATTCCTTATATAGACATGTACAGGCTGATGAAAGAGGAGGAATTGATGGCGTTTTGCATCGTCCCACAGGACAGCGAGGTGGACAAGAATGAGGACAGTCTGAGACGGGACAGCACTAAAGAGGTATGGCCTGAATATTCTGTTCTTGCCTCTTCCTCTACGGCCTTGGCCTGCCTTCAACATTGTGTCTATATTTAATGCCTCTGTCAGGAACTGCTGCAGTTAGCTGCTTTCTCTACTTACAGTTCAGAACAGAAACTCTTTCAACCGCTGCAAGAAGCATTACTGCGGTGTCTTCTGCCAATGAGACCACAGAACGAGAGGTCACAAATAGGGCTGTCACGATCAGCCAGTTAAACTGAATTAAAAGAATAAGAAAATAGCTTCTTCATGAATGCTTAGTTGACAGATTGCACAATAAAAATTCATATTTTATAAGCTTCTGTTAAATACCATAAATGTCAATGTAAGTAATAGGGGGCAGTCCCTGGAGCAACTTGGGATTAAGGGCCTTGCTCAGGAACCCAGTGAAGGTAGGATTCGAACCCATGACCTCTTGGTCCAGAGGCAAGCATCCTACCCACTAGACCAGCACCACCACCTGCACCACCATTGCAAATTCATTGCTGAAATTCAGGTGTAAGTTATAGCCTGTACCCTGTTATGACATTAGGGGTAGCTGGTGACCTAGTGGTTAAGGCATTCGCCCTGTGATCAGGAAGTCGTGGGTTTGATTCCCATGACCTCTAGGCACCTCTGAGGTACCCTGAGCAAGGTACTGTCTCCACACACTGCACCCCGGGCGCTGTGTTCGTAGCTGCCCCCTGCTTCACTTGGTGAATGGGTTTAATGCAGAGGACGTATTTTGTGCTGTTCACACTGTGTGCTGTGGTGTGTTCACGTCTGACCAGATTCAGTAGTGACTATCATAATTTGCTGGTTTATTCTGTTGCATCTCTCCTCTCCTGTTTATTGTCCTGTAGAAGAGCGTGTCTCCAGCAGGATCCCCTAGGTCAGCTGATGGGAACGGCCTGGATAGCTCCCCAGTTCAGCGCAGGAACGCATCCAGAGAAGCCCACTCGCCCTCCTCCCCTTTCTCCCACCCACACACACCTGGCCACCACAAGAGCCCCACCCAGGTACACACTGTCCTATATGCATATAAACATGGACTATAAGTGGAATACACTATACAGTACAACAGTGCAAAACAAAAACTATGTATAAAAACAGCTCTCCCAAAATTCCCAAGCTTGTGACATCCCTAAGATTCATTATTCAGAAGTAACATGAAAAACAATGCAGACTGGTTGTTATATGAGTTTTCAGCACATCCTGGGCAAGTGGTAAAGAAAGATGCATCCTGTCATTAGTGTCGGTTAGGACTAAGGTCAGTTAGTTCACGCCTCCTAATGATTTCAACAGACTGAACACTGCATGAACTCCAGTTCTCTACATGTAAAACATATTTTTGCAACTAGCCTGGTAGGCTGAAAACTGATGTGCCATAGGGGAGCCCTCACATATACCTGCCCAGTAGTTTAGCAGCTTAGTGCTACCTGTTCATGCTGAAGTGATATGAAGAATTTTTAGAATCAGACCAAATATAGGGCAGCCAGTTGAAACAGAACTAATTTGCACATGTGTTTTAAAAGTGTGGGCAAAAAACTGTTGATGGACTGGAAAATTGGTTCATAAATTGTGAGGTGGGCCTTGGAGAAAATGAGTAAATTATCCCTATGAAAGACTAGTATTAGGAAGAAAGGGGGATGAAGCCAAAGACAGAATTCAGAATAAGGGTTGATAGTAACTTGTTAGATGATATCATTTTGGCTGATTGCTGTACAGTTAAAACAACACTTAAGGCTACCCAGAAGCCTAATACAGAGTAAGAAAGAGGTCTTGGAGTCCAGCACAGTTTAGGGATTTAGCTGCTCAGACACATCTATTAAACATGGTAACTTTGTGCAGAGCTGAATCGGGGGTGTTTGTGCAGGGAATGGTGCTGGCCATCCATGACCAGAACTGATGAACTCTTATGCAGAGATGGGGACTCAAGTCTCGAGTCGCACTTAAGTCGCACAAACAAAGACTTGTGACTTGACTTTAGAGTCGCCCTTAGTGACTCGAGACTTGACTCAGACTCTGTGCTGTGACTCGTGAGTCAAAACTCGTAAACAAACTCGTTATTTATTTATATCTCGCACTTTTTCCAACAACCCAAAAACCGCTCATCCCACCCGGTGTCCCATTACTTTTGTCCGAGGTGAACCTTTCAGGTCGTAGGAAAGGGGTCCCCATCTAACTGTGGAGTTTCACATTTAGAGTGGAGATATATTTTTCATATTTAACATTTAGATTTAAGATTATTTAAGGCAAATCCTCCATGTTGGTGAGGGCAGATCACAGCACGCAGCCCCGCCCCCCCCAGCTCAGAAATCCCACATTTAGAGTCACTGTTTGTAAACGTTGCCACTCAAAGACTTGAGACTTGACTTGGACTCAAGCACAAAGACTTGAGACTTGACTTGGACTCGGTAAAAATGACTTGTGAACATCTCTGCTCTTATGTGAGACAATTCTGGAGTCCCTGCATTGCCCTAAGTCTCTCTGGTACATGACTGTTGAAATTCGTGACTTTTTCAGGTTGCAAACTGTTCCCTCTTTCTGTATGTGGTTCTTTCAGGAGGAGAAGACTAGGTCTCCCTGTCAGTCTCCATCCCGGGATGCTGCAGCTCCAGGCTCTGCTCCTGCACCTCCTCCTCCACCTGCTCCTCCTGCCCGGCCTGTCTCTTCCCCAGCACGCGCTCCCTCTCCTCCTGTTCAGCACTAGGTGAAACTTACCACAGCCTTTTTACTTTGACGATTTAGTCAACTAGCATAGACCAGCAATATAGGGCTTTTTAAATGATAAGTGCTTAAGGGTCTCATTTGCTCCATTTTGCTGTAATTGGTACATTTTTAGTTCTTATGTCGTTTATCATGACAAGTTTTAAAAAGGGGGCAAGAAGAATTAAAGTATGAAACACAATCTCAGCTATAATCTCATAGCAGTCTGTGCAGTTGTGCAGGTTATTTTTGTGTTGTCCAGCCTATCGTCCCCCTAGTGTTGGTTCAGTATTAAAACCGATTGTGGCTTCATTCGAGCAAAAATGTGCATCTCTGTGGAGCGTTAAGCAGCTGCTTCCTCTTGCTTAGTGTCCCATTTGGTAGCTTGTTTATGCTTGGCTCTGAAGTGAGGTACTGTATTGCTGAGTAGTGGAACTGTGTTAGCTGTGATGACACTTAATAGTGCGGCAGGTTTCTGTGAAGCCAGCTCTCGGTTTGTTTTAAGATTTGTGTACAGCCTTGCATGGGTAACACATGACACATAATCTGAATTTATGATGTACATAAAAACAGTACATAAAAGATGAAAGCACATCTGGGCTTTTTAGGGCTTCAGTAGGTTTGATCTAAAGTAAAGCCAGTCAGCCTTTTTTTCTGACTCTGAATGATGATGATAACTGTTACACACACTTTCTTTACACGAACTGTCAGGAATGCCTGGAAAAAAGGTGTCATTTTGTATTTACCACACCGTAATGTACCTCAATGTATTTATTTATTTTTATTTCAATATTTATTTGTGCAGCAAATACCTGCAGTTTGGAATAAAAATGTATAGAGGAGTAGCATCTTCTGCTTTGCTGCTCTGATTTTCAGTTCAGAGTGGCTGTCTGACCTCAGCCACTGCAACACAAAAATAAATTCCTGCTTGACTAGTTTGAAATGGACAAATTCTCCCAGCGCTGCATAACTCCGCTTCGGCTCATGTGAAATATGTGAATGTTACCATATTTGTCCTGTTTGTCCTCTCAGGACCCACTCCGCTCCATGGAGTGAGCCGGGTGGGAGACGATGCACCCCCTCCCCCACCCACCCTATCCAGCACACACCGGCTCCGTCCCAGAATGCAGTGGATTTGGGCACCAGGTGCCTGACGAGGAACTGCCCACTGAGTTTATCGGAGCCGCATCGTGAGCTTTACAACATCTGCGTCCAACACACTGTAGCGCCGCCTCTGAGGCACAGCTTAACAAGCCAATCAATCAGCTGTTAACAGTGACTGACAGGTCTCTCAGCCAATCAGGCAGCTGGAGCGCTAAGGCGAAGCTAAGCATCTTGGTGAGTTACTCTATTTACTTTTCAGTTCAGTCTGGCAACACCTGGACATGAGTATTGTGTGTGTGTGTGTGTGTGTGTGTGTGTGTGTGTGTGTGTGTGTGTGTGTGTGTACAGGTGATGAAAATAAACCTTCTACCATTAATTTGGACCTATTCTTGTGGTCTGTTTGTCCCAAAATGTTTAGATCATATAAGATCATATTAAGATATACATTTTTGAAGAAAATTTGCATCTTTTGTTTTTGTTCCCTATTGAATTGTGGTGTATGTGCCTAATGTTTCTCTTCTTTCTTTCTGTGCTTCAGTGGTAAGAAAATGGGAGAAACTCCTATTGAACATGCAGAAATGGACAGAGGCTCTTCAAAAATTTCAGAGGCTGAACTTATGTGACCAGAATCTTAGAGACTGCTGGTGAGCTGGACTGGGCTGTCCTTGTTGCAGAGGATATGGACTTTAATTTGCAAGACCGACACTTGCTTGGTGTTCCAGCACACAAAACGACACAAATATCAGTGGGCAGTTCAACAACAGCTCAGTATGACTTG
Source organism: Brachypetersius gabonensis (assembly GCA_037577145.1). Classification (NCBI taxonomy): domain Eukaryota; kingdom Metazoa; phylum Chordata; class Actinopteri; order Characiformes; family Alestidae; genus Brachypetersius; species Brachypetersius gabonensis. The sequence continues at coordinate 30,273,593 of JBBJLR010000042.1, read as the reverse complement.
CCATGTTGTAACTGCATCACTTTTGCTGACAGTGGAAAGGATATCTACACACCAGACTGTTATGTCACTTTTATGTTGATCTTATCTTTGACACGCTCCCTGCCGCTGACACTTTTCTCTAGCCAGGGGTACAATTTTGCTCTCCATCTGGGCTAAACTTCCTTTACTATTGTGAACAAGTATAAGCCACAATTAGAGTCTGTTCAGGCAGATTGTAAAAGCTGTAGTACTGTCCATATAAAACTTTGTAGATTTGAAAAGGGAACTTTCATGGTGGAGCTAATATAACGGTTTTGTTAAGAGTGATTCTTGATCATTTCTATGGGTCAATTTGTCTTGAAACACAAAATTATAGGCAGCTGGGGTTTTCAAAAAGCGTAAAAACTGAACAAAAAGTCATTGAAAGGTTTTATTTGACCATAACAATACATTACAGTAAAGCTAACTCACTGTCACTTATCAGTTCAGTGCAAAGTCATTGTTTACTTACTTCATACATATATTGGAAGCAAAGTTTAACTACCATCTATCTATAAGCGGTTCAAAGTTATACTGCAGACCAACTGCTTCTGCCACAAGGGGGCAGTGCTGTCAAACCCAGCCGGCACAGTGTTTTCTAACAGATCTGGTTGCTCACTTGGCACTGTTTGGTGTTTTCCCTGTTGAAGAGAGTGACCAATTAAAGACTAAATGCTTCGGGTTCATCACTTCCCAAACTCCGAACAAGTTGTATCAGCTACACTGTTGGAAGTATGCAGTTCTGTGGTATTTGAGGGCATATTAAATCACCCTGAGAAACAGCATGGCGCCATCATAAACCAATAAAAACAACTCTGGGGCTTTGCAATCCGTGACTAAACTACTGACGTATTTTTTTTCGCAGAAACTGAACCCCTGTAGACTCATTTTATTAAAGACTTTAAAGTTGGGTTTGGACAGGATGTCGTCTGTCCATCACCCAAGGGAGGCCCCACACAATACAGCCGGCCATAAACACATTGGGGGATTTGATAACCGGAATAGGGCACATTGTTTGGGTAAAAAAACATTCACACCCAACTGACTGGTAGGTCAGTAGCAGATAAGATACTCCTCAAATCTAATATTTGATCTCTGATCCATCCCTTAGCCAATGCTTAACCCATTCATATCAAAATCTGACACTTTATATGCCTGTGCACAAATTCGACATTTTTCCAAATCAGTCAACTTATATGGCCTCAGTCTGTTTTGGTGGGCTTTCTGCAGATAATGCAAAGCAATAACAATGTTTCTGAATAAAGTATGCAAATTACATGAATAATAAATTAGCTGATGTTCATCTAAGGAACAATATAAAAGTTAATCAGAACAAGTACGTCATACATCATTAGTGGATATTTGAAAGATCCATTTAAACAGAGGCAGAATAGAGTCGTGTGAAAGGAATACTTGAGTGTTTTTCTCTGAGTATCTGCAGTATACGGTGCATTACCTTCACCATACCTTAGTGTACTAAGCAAAGAACGAACACGTGATTTAGAAATCCAATCAAAGTCAATGGGCCGTACTGCGACAGGTGCAGCAAACGGAGGTTGGGTAGGAAAAACACAGAGGTATTCCTTTGACATTCCTCAGGTCATGTGACCGGGTTCCTTTTTTTCAGTCTCCTTTTACCTTGGCTTGTTCAGTACATTCACTGTCTGTCCCGTATCAGCAATAAAATGTAACTACCACAAGCTACACTTTCCACTGCTGTCCTTGACTGCGTTTTTGCTGAGCCAATCTTCTTTGTCCGAAGCCGTTTTTTATAAAACATTCGGAATCTTCCGCTTCTTTCGATCTTACAAAACACTTCTCTGGGCTTTTAGCGCCAAATTGTACAATAAACTGTCTAAAGGCACGCAAATGTATTTTAAAGGCAGGAAAGTAAAACGCCAAAACCGCATGAGTAACTGGTTTTATTCATCATATAGTAGATACAGACAAAAAAAATATTGTATGCAACATACATTAAGCTGTAGAAAGCCAGTGTAGGCCAGTGATGACACAGCAGCAACATTACAGCTCCCTGGCTGCAGGAAGAGAGGGTGTTGCTTTGCAGGCACATGGGCTCAGGCATGGGATTTTGGAAGGCCAGCTTCAAAGCAGTGGCACACGTTGCCAGATAGTAGTAAAAAAAATGCTCTTGTTGAGTTTTGCTTATTTTTGTTTTTTTCTTTTAATTTACATATGTAAACATATGTTGAGTCTTAGCTGTTTTTTTTTTTTTTTTGAAGAAAGTCTGAGGACCTGACTATACGTCAGGTCAGCAGCTAAAAGGCCTCTGAAACCTACTTTGGACAAACTTTTGTTCAATTTAAAGTTGTTTTTGTGTAGTGTAATATAGTACAGCATTTGTTTTGACAGTGCTTGCAAAGAAAAGCCCCTCTTTTCTGGCTTTGCCTACGATCTGTGCAGCCAAACGTCTGATTACAACGACCATTTAAAGTGTTATTTTGCTTGCGAAAAAAAAGATGTTGTGGTTCTTACATCCGACAGTATTAGTACTTCTGATTTATGGTAATATCTTAATAAGCCATAATCAACCACTGGAGAATGGCTGAGAGTAATAAATCTCACGTCTTGCTGCAGTACAGACGGCTCAGGATAGAGTACATAATGCAATGATCTGTGCGTTAGAGCAGTGGTTTCCAACCATTTTTCCTTGAAGCCCCCCTTGGCCAGTGTCCAAGACAAGCCAGGCCCCCCCCAACCCCAACTCCTACCCACATAAACAGAATAAAGTGATTAATTATGAACTTTTATTTGCAAAAAATAAAAGGTTTTTGTTCTTATACTCTTATAGACACACACACACACACCTTTACGTTTCTCAGATATTGAGATTTTATGAATTTAATGTGTACAAATTTTAGTAACCATAGTGCAGACAGAATTGTGCGCACCCCCTGCGGTCTCTAGCGCCCCCCTAAGGGGGGCCCGGACCCCAGGTTGGGAACCACTGCGTTAGAGTGATGCTACAGTTTGGTTATAAAAGTCAGTGACAGGCTGATTTGACAATGAAAGTGTGTGCAAGGAAAACGAGGGTTACATCAAATTCAAACATGATAGTATTCAGTAATAATAAGCGAACATGAGAAACGGTAGTAATACATATCATCTTTTTTCACATTCAGTTTAAACAGATATTAAAACTGCTTTGCAGGTGATCTCTCCCAGAGTGTGGGACCCTGCTCTATTTTAAGGCCTTTTGGTTTCAGCAGCTGCACCACAGTAACAGAGCGAGCCTCTGTTCAGTGGAGAGAGAGAAGAAGAAAAAAAGAACAATCACTCCTATTCAGTAAATATACAGTCCATTAATAATCTAAGGCAGAATCAGTGAAATGCACGTCTCCTCATTAGCAAAGTTAATGTGCCTGAATCAGAATCTGGGACACATCACATGTACACGAGAACATAAAGGTAAGTGAACACAGGCATATCTGGCATATGGACATATGAAGCTTATATATAAAATAGTTACATGTGAATGTTCGTAAGCTGTGATCTGCTTGGTGATGCACCAATTTTTGTACTTCTATGGTAATTTTATATTTCTTTGCGAAGTACATTTTAAATGGCTCCACGTAGGCCAGTCTCACAAATTATTTTACATTTAAAAAATGATAGGTCAAAACATTATTTAAAATATAAGTAAACACCAAACGTAGAGCTCTAATTAGATTCGAAAATGGGTTTTGTGTAATGAAGCGACCAGATTGTGATTTTTTGCTATAAAAGTTCACATGATCTGAGAATCATATTGATTAAAGGACGATATTAAATTAAACCCAAAATCTAAGTTCCAGAAGAACTGCTGGATTACTTATTATACATTAAAGTTAAAATAAGTTTGATTTCTCTAATGCTAACCCATTTAGATGCAGTCTACATTTTATATATTGGCACTGGCAGATATATGAGAAAAAATGGATATTAAAGGGGACATATTACACAAAACTCACTTTAAAAAAAAGTTATATTAGGTCTATGGGCTACAAAACATGTTGATGCACAAAATCACACTCGCATAAAAAGTCTTACCAGCTTTATCCTGCAGTTTCGGTCCCTTTCGATACGAGCCGTTTCAGGGCTCTGTCCCTTTCATGCAAATAAGCGGTTGCTGGCCACGCCCCATCCATCCCAAGCTCCACCCACGCCTTACGTTGTTCGTAACGAAACAAAAGCAGCTAGTTCACACTTAACTGCGATAAAAACACAAAAGTCATTACTTGAGAGGACTTACATCTCCCTCATCTGCTGTCACGGACAGCAGGTCCAGATCCTCCACGACGCTGAAGATCGCTCTTTATTCACAGCTCCTTATTCGAAATTTCCGTTCTACCAAAAATACTTATGATGGAGGGTGGAACCGATTGTTGCTGGGACACGGCCATCGAAAATGAAAGGAAAGCTCTTTATGTGAGAGCGATTTTGTGCAAAAAACTTCATGAATATATGTTTTATATCGCCCATAGACCTATTAGAACTAAAGTTTTGCACAATATTGGCATCAATTCCTGTATCGTTTCAGCCGTAAACAGTAGCTTGGAGGATCATATTACATGGCATTAGTTTTCAGGCACATATAGATTAACACACACACACAGGATACAAATCCCTCTCTATAATAAAGTCATATATTACTATAATGTCTATTCACTGTGAGCTGCATGGTGAACAAATGAAGTCCCTTCATGTGCATCAGGCAGTATTAGCCAAAAGCAACAGGGGCTATAAGGGCTCCTCAAGAATGCAGAACGCTGCTCAACCAGGCGAACATGTGCTAACTGTGCTTTAAGTATGACTAATTAGGTCATCTTTCCCCCCACTTTGTCCCCGTAATTCACATTTTTCAAAAAAAGAAGAAAAAAAATTGTACTAGGCCTGCAAATCTGCCCAAATGAGCTAGTGGTATTTATTCAGCAAAAAAGAGACATTAACATATAAAACTACTTACACAACGCAGTCCATCTATAAAACCTTTCATAGGATGTGTTAATGGGGGGTGGGGGGTGTAAAACGAAACACCATTGGTGCACCATTGCAGCAAAGGTTACTGCTAAATGATGTGTGTGAAGTGATCAAGCCACCGCCACAGGGTACGATATTAAAAACCTACAGTCATCTGTCAGACAACAATAACCTAAAAACCTCCACCTTCCAAATGCATGCTGCCCTCAGTACGAGGGACAGACTTTCACAGATTTTTGATGCCCTTATCTTTATCTTTCACTGAAATCTCACAACCCAGACCTTTACCTGTTCTTGGCTTAATAACTGTACAGTTTTTTTTTTCACTCTTTTCTAGGCTGACTAATTGTAGGTTGTGGTTCAAGGCACAGTTGGATTCATCCGTGCCTAAAAATGCAATCTTTAATAGCAACTGTTGCCAGGCTGGACAAGCATTAAAGGATTCTGGTAAAAAAAAAAAATATATATATATATAGTAAGACCTAATAAGACACTAGTGCATAACTTTAAAAATACCTTTACTTCATATGTGGGTGGAAATGTGTGTTTTTATCCTGTAATCGGGCTAATATTAGGAAGGTAGCACATTCCATCATTATCGAGTTTCCATTAACGGCAACAATTCACTGTTCTGTAGAGACTCGGAACGCCGTAGCGGCCCGATGTTGATAGTTCAGGTATTGCGACAAAAACAACAACAACAAAAAAAATCTTAATATGTTGAATAAGATTTTTGCCAATGTTCCTTAAAGCTTATACAAACTATGGACAGTTGCGACTAAAAAAAAAAGGCAACGATAGGTCAGTTAAACCCAATGTGACCCCGTACAGCCATCTCTGCGCTCAAAACCTTCTCACGGTTTAAAAGTTTAACGTTCGGTTTTCTCCACAAGAGTCAAAAAGTGAGGAATTGTATTACTAATATGATATAAAACAACAAATGTATAAATATATCAGACCCTCTACAGAAAAATACATAGAAATACTGCATGTGATCACACACACTCACCAACACACGCACATACACACACACACACACACAGGATTGTGAAAGGGACTTTTTATCCTCCAATGGAGGAGAGTCTGTAGTCAGGGGGGGGGGGGGGGGTTGGTGTATTCACACCAGCCTAGTGCTCATACCGTCCCTTGGAAGCTGTAATGGTTAAGCCTCTCTGGTTCTGCTATCTGCAGGCTGGGCTTGCGCTCCACCTCCTCATTCTCACTCGTCTCGCCGTGGTCACAGATGGGAGGCCGCTCCTTGAAGAAATCGGAAACATATCGCACCTGTGGAGAAAAGCAGAGTCACATTAAACTGGAATCGACAATTTATAGGTCAAATGACCGGCAGGAAGTTAAGGCACAGAAGGCTGAGGGTTCACTGCAAGGCCTTTATTTCTTGAGGAAGTGTCTACCTTTCTTTTAATGCAGGGAGTATGCAAGGAAACGAAAGCTTCCTAGCAAACGCATGGCCGACTGACCATTATTCATTTAACTATATACATTTTAGAATGTGGGGGCTGGTAGCCAAGTGGTTAGGACGTTCGCCCTGCGATCAGGAAGTTGTGGGTTCAATTCCCCAGACTGCTAAGCACCTCTGAGGTTCGCTTGAGCGAGGTACCGTTCCTATATACTGCTCTCTGGGTGCTGTGCTCCTGGCTGCCCGCTGTGTCACTCGGTGAATGGATTAAATGCAGAGGAAGAATTTTGTGCTGTTGTATGGTCACTTTCATGTTCAGTAATGTAGAAGCTTGTTTTGACTAAACCAGGCATGACTGTTATGTTTAAAACACACACACTGCACTTGTCTTTCAATGCACAGAGTGTTTTCCACGTAATAAAAAATTACGTGGAAAATTACGTGGATTATTTCACATTGAATTAATGGTAACTCTGTTTTTAGCTTGAACATGCACTAAGGCACAGACCTGACCGCATCCTCAACCCCCAGCCCACGAACCCGAACCGGTCCATGAGTTTTTTGGTACCGGGCCGAACAGAAAGACAGAATGAAAAATATTTTATTGAGTCTGAAAGATGTTTTATTTTAAAAAAAAGCTTGTCTCTGTCACATGATACTGTACATCAAAAATGTTACACACAAGCTAGCAAAAATAAGTAAAAAAGAAACTCACTTTGTTTTGAGTTGCATGAACAACGGTCCAAGAAAATATTGTTTTATTGTTTGGACACTCGGCCTTTCCCTGTTACTGCTACTGGTGGCCTTTAATGCTACTGATGCAAATCACGCTCAATAACGTCTTCAGCTTGTGCATGCACACCAACTCTGACAGCAAAACCATCACAACCCTTATTTTGTTGAGGTCCACATGTACAGCAATCCCCAAGTTTTACTCGGGTCGGGACTCACGGATCTACACATGCGTTTTTTTAAGAGAACGAAAATGATCGTTTTTCGTGGAAATCTCCAAAACAACACGGAACCGGCAAATATTCTCCGCTTTCTTCTTTGTGCCTTTTTCGTGGCAATGTTTTTTTTTAACACTCATTTTAGTTCTTCTTTCTCTGTCGAAACTCCATATTTAAATCTCTCTCGCTCTCTCTTGCTCTCTTGTTCACTCTCTCTCTCACACACTCTCTCTCTCTCTCTCTGTCTCAGACTCTCTCTCTCGTTCGTGACTTTTCCGTGTTTAAACCTCAGTTTTGTCTTTACATTTTCTTTAAGGGTAATGTATTAAACTGAGTTTAAAATGAAATTAAAGTGTTCTGGGAGCACATTTGGGGAAGGTTTAGGGTTTACACTTTTAAAATAGGCTTTTTTTTTTAACCAAAACACAACAACGCAGTTTTTTCACTACACGCGGGTGCTCATGTAACGTAACCCCCGCGAATAACGGGGGGTTACTGTATTTCAGATTTGATTTGAACAAAACAATGTTACACCTTTAGGCACTCATTTTTAAAATCAATGCTTAAAAAATGCTGCGACAGCAGTGTGCAAGAGTTCAAGTATTCTCTTTCAAATACGGAAACAGGATTCCTGTTGACCTTGCCTTCACCCTCCATTATCACCAATATCATGTGCTGAGGGGAAAACTTTAAATGTGTGGCAACTGAAGAAAACTGGGCCAGATAAACTAAAACTCAAATGCACCAAAGTAACAGAATCAAATATGACATCATTGCATTGACACATGGGATAAAATTGTCACCACTGGAGTACTGGAGGCCTATTTAATGTGGATTCATGTGAATTACAACTGGATCCTGCTAAATACATTCTGAAGTTTTGTCTGCAGTTCTCTAAATACAGATAGAACTAGAAACAACAAACCTAGTGACATTTCATTGGATTCCAGTAATAACACCATAACACACATGATTTAACTTGTTTGGACCCCAGAAAGAATTAGGGCCCCCTCACCTTTTAAATCCTGGTTAAAGCCCCGCCCATAACTGACCAATCAAGGACAAAGCACTTACATTAAGGACAGCGATGAGCGCCCCCTGCAGGAGACCCACAAGCACATCACTCCAGTGGTGTTTGTAGTCGGACACTCGCGTGTAGGCTACATAAATGGCAAACGCAATCAGGAAGAACTGAATTGTGGGTCGGAGGAGGCGTGCCCATTTGAATGCCATGCGTGCCTGAACATATAACTAGAGAGAGAGAGAGAGAGAGAGAGAGAGAGAGAGAGAGAGAGAGAGAGAGAGAGAGAGAGAGAGAGAGAGAGAG
>JBBJLR010000042.1:30253999-30264804 GCA_037577145.1 Brachypetersius gabonensis | reverse complement strand
AGAGAGAGAGAGAGAGAGAGAGAGAGAGAGAGAGAGAGAGAGAAAGAAAAACAAAATAGAGGAGACCGAGGGAGAGAGGGAAAGAGAGAGAGAGAGAAAGGAGAGAGGGGAGACAGAGGGAGAGAGGGAAAGAGAGAGAGAGAGAAAGGAGAGAGGGGAGACAGAGGGAGAGAGAGAGAGAGACAGAGAGAAAGGAGAGAAAAAGGAGAGAGGGGAGACAGAGAGAGAGAAAGAAAGATGAGGGGAGAGAGAGAGAGAGAGAGAGAGAGAGAGAGAGAGAGAGAAAGGAGAGAGGGGAGACAGAGGGAGAGAGAGAGAGAGAAAGGAGAGAGGGGAGACAGAGGGACAGAGAGGAAAGAGACAGAGGGAGAGAGAGAGAGAGAGAGAAAAAGAGAGAGAGAGATTTACAAGATATCAAGCCACTACTGTGTACAGCTACCTTGTATCTACACTCATTTTCCGTTTTATCAGTTCTACTTACCATACAGTGCTTTGCAGTTTCAAGTTACAGACTGTAGTCCACCTGTTAACCCCAGTGGACCTTATTAGGGTGGCAGATTATTTTCAGCACAGCAGTGACAAAAACATAGTAGTGGCATATTGCTGCAAATGAGCTTTTAAAACACTGGGTCCTCTTATTGGCCACTTTATGAGAGCCACCTGTTGGTACACCTTGCTAATGTACAGTTTATAACGGTTCATGTGATGCTGTACAGTTTGTGTTAGTTCTTCATCTGTGGTCAAGAGAAAGCATACATTCAATGGTAAGCTAATAAAATGGACAATATCGCTAGATACAAGGCAGGCGTACCTAATGAAGTGTCTCATTGGTGTATTGAGAGAAATTTAACCATAATCTATAATATAACCGTAATCTATATCTATAATATAATATGACACTTGAGAAAGTGTCCGAGAACACATTATTGCACTTTCCTGGAAAGTGGCAATGTGAAACTGTAGCACCTGAATGGCTGTAATAAGAGCTGCAGTGCTGCTCTCGAGCCTCCCAAGAAAAACACCAGCCAGGCTTCAGCATGTATAAAAACTTTGCAACTCTGCAGTTTTCAATTATCCTGAAAATGTCTGAACACATCTCCCAGATTCTTCATGAACTTCACTGCCTACAAATGTCATACTGTATTTAGTACAAACTGCTTCTCATTATTTTTAAAGCTCTTTTTGCTTTCCTATAAAACTTCCACTCACTGATTACATTCCTCTGGAACTGGCCAGCTCAAAGTTCCCAAATTCAGATTATTTTCAATGGGAGACTAACCATTTAGTGTCGAGGCCCCAAACTATGGAGTTCACAGCCGCAGAATCTCTGTAAGACATCCGCTCTCGTCTTTTAAAACTCAATTAAACTCTTCTCACACCTCCATTTTGTATTTCCATTCTGAAACTGTGCTGTGTCTCTACTTTATGTTCTGTCTGTTACCTGTTAGTTTAAACCAAAAACAAAGTAAAGTGTCCATGGGAAATTAAGCCCTATGTAAATAAAAATGTTGTTGTTTTTTTTTAACGGTAACACTAAGAGGGTTTGAGTGTCCAGAGGGGCCATTAACATTCTGCCCGTTACCCGTGATAAATTCTATTGTAGCGCCCGGCAGGACTGGCCTCCCAGGAGGCTTTGTGTATGGAGTAGGTGGCCGTTTGGCCCTTTTTCTGTTTTTTGAAAACATTAGAGGCGGGGGTAGATGTTGCTACGTTGTATTAGAGATTATTTATAGTGAGTGTGTGTGTGTTAGTTGTGTTAAATAGTGAATGTGAGTCCTTCTCACCAGTCACCCTCCTCCAGAGTCTTAGCTCCGTTGTTGAACTTCTGAAATAGTACCTGGGCAAGCCAATGGGGGCGCAATACTCACGGAAGTGCAAAGTCTGTTTTGAAACTGTTAGCTGAGAATAAATAAGACGTTCTTGATCACAAATCCCGTGGAAGAAAAAACTCTCACTGGAGAGCTGTGAGCACCCTGTAATAATGACGATTTTTTCATTAAAAGTCAAATATGCAGATATTTCCGCTTATATGTTACATTTGCAGTCTACAATACTGTTGATCTGCTACTCGCTCGTATACCCGCTTGTCAAGTTCCCACGTTTACCAGACACGGTGCAGGACTCTGACCTGATTCTTTACAATTCCACTAATGAAATCCCACATTTTAACCTCGAATGTTTACAGAATACACAAATATAACTGGAACAAACACACAGTAGTGGAATACAGAATCAAAACAAAGCATAAATAATTGTTTGGACTGTCATGTTTGAAACAATTATTTATGCTTTGCTTTGATGTGCTATCATTCCTGCTTGGACAAAAAAACTGTTTCTAAAATGGTAAGAATACTAAAGGAGAAACATTCTTGACAGATTAGATTTTTTTTTTTATACATAAAGGGTAAAAAAACAAAAAAAAATTTGTTTCAACAGTGAGAAAATAATTTATTACATGTAATTACAATAGATTACAATTGTGCCAACAGGAGGCAGCTGAACTGCCACCTTCAGGTCAATGCTTTATGGGGCATTTTTACAGCTCTGCTGCAGTATGTGAGTGTGAGTATGTGAGATGTTATGTGAGGAGGACACTGTTGTACCTGAGGGAGAGAGAGTAGTCATTTCTGCTGGTCTGACTGTTTCTCACCAGGTAGCTGCACTCTTTACACAGTGTCAGCAGCGTCTCTGCTTCAGATCGTGTCAGTGCACCATGGTACCACCTGAGAGACAAAGAACATATACCCGCACACACACAAACGCATACCTGTTATAGTTTACCTCGTCTATGACAGGAATTAAGTAAATACAGTGAATGATTGAGAAATAATATAATCTTAGGATGGTACAATAAAGACAATATACATTGCAAAACTGCTACATACTGCAATTGTTGAAATCCAAAAAATGTAAAGCAAAACTGTTTAACCAACCCTACATTTTTTTTAGTAGGTCATACTGAATGAACCGCATTGGTAATTAAGAAATTTTAATTATGTGTATTTTCCCCCCATATATTTAGGGCCATATAGGTTTTCTTCAAAAATATTGGTGACTAACAAGTGCTAGTTTCATTAGTAGCTACATTAGTCGCTTAGTTGCAGTTCTAAAGCAAAAAAAGCAATATTTGGACAAAAAATATTGTTATTACAGAAAATACTCCATAACAATTAAAAAAAAACTTTCCTGAACAACACTGAATTATTTATTGTGAATGTAGTAAACTGAGTTTATGTTGGGCCTAAAACATTCACCACGGTAATCAAACATTTTTGGATTATCAATACATACACTTGCTGTTCCAGGAGAAGGGTAGGGTCCACTCTTTCTCCTAAAATAGCATGGGGGTCATTTGTTTTGCGAAGGCTGGTGGCCTTGCTGGAAGGAGGGCTGATTCTAGAAGCTCCGGCTCTCCTTTGCTGCTCTGCATGCGGTAGAGTGGACCGGTCCCAGTCACCACCATCAAACTGAACTAAAGGCAGAAACATCAAGCACATTTCAGGTCAACTGTCCAACCTGTAATGGAAAAATCCATGCAGCGTAAAAAGTTGGTCAAGCTGAACAAATCACTAAAGCATGACGGACTCTAGGGCAAGCCAATGTGAAATTGTGTTGGATCCACTTTTCACTCCATATTATTTAAAGCTGCAATTGAGACCAATATGGTTTGCCAAGCGCATTACTTTTGACTGGATGGGCCCTCCCACCATCATTACTCTTCCTCATCTAGCTGAGTGGATCAACAGAGGTGGGGGTGGGGGGGCTCTGTACAGACTGACAGCAGGATATCAGCTAAATCCTATCTGTCTTTTCCTTTCAAACTCTCCTAGACACCCCTCACCATCCCCCACTTTATCTAGCACGCATATACTCTTTCGTCTACGCTATTCTTCTGGCTCCATCTTTTTTTGTTTGACACCCTTTCCTTTTCTCACTAAATCATGCCCTTTAAATTTAAATGACAAGTCTTATTTGTTTTCACTGAGAAATACTCCCTCTTTCATTGAAATGCTGTTTCCATTAAAAGGGTCACAATAAGTGTCTTTTGTGAATACAATATTTTACACAAACATTTTTCTGGGCAAATTGCATGTATCAAAATAATAATAAAGACCAATTTAGACCGATTACTATGAACCTGTTAACAACAACAAACAACTGCTGACAGGGGGCTGGGACTGAAAGGATATCACTCATTATGTTCTTTTATTAATTCACTATTACCAGATGCGTAAATACTTGCCCAAACCCTAAACTTAAATCTTTTTGAACAGTCTGTGCAACCAAATGACTGTAATCTCCTTCCCTTTAAGAATTTATATATGACAAACACTGCAGTAACTCAAGCCTGAGAACAGAGCATTCCTGCTTCAAACCTTTCTTGGACAGTTCCCTTCCGGCACTCTTCATGACCCACTGCCCTGCAGGACTGTCAGACTGATTTAGGACTCTTGTTCTGACGGGTACACCATGGCTACTCCTTCAGACAAAGAAGTGGCACGCATAGCACCAGATGACCGTGTGTCTAAAGGACCTGATTAGCAGCTCTTGTTTAATTATCAAAATGATCTACTGGTACAGAAATGACACATTAGCGAATACTTTGTTCCTTCTGAAATTAAATGGCAAATAAGATCCGTCTCTAGTTTGATCAGTTTTGTATTTTTTCTTACAAGGCAAAGCATGCATTTTCCCATGAAAGTTCGTTTTTATGGGCAGTTGTCATAGAAAACTATGGCAGCCTCGAAAATGTATCAGGTATTTGTTCATTATAATTTTTAGTTTGCTTTATAGTCCCCCTCACCATACTGTATTCAAAAACTTTTTCCACAAAATTTGAAGCTAACACTATAAGACATTTCATTAATAAAGACTTGTTACTATATGGTAAATGTTAAAAGTTTAACCATCAACATCAATCAAAAATGTCTTCTCTTTTCACGGGCCATTTGAAGCTAAAAGAGCAGAGATGCCCGAGGAATCGCATGTGGGAGGAATCGGATGATAAGAAAAATGCTCAGCTGATATGACACTGGAATGAAGACAAAGTCTGAATGTTAAATGTTTAGTGATGTATATCTGAGCAACATTAGTCTGGTGACAGACACTGAAATCATGAAGCTCAGAGCCTAAAACCTGTTTGGTGGGTTCTGGCAGTGGCTGAAATGAATGCAACTAAAATAAAACAAATACTAAAATCTTGATGGGGATGAATAAAATACTACTACTTTGTTACTCCACTCCCTTTCTATCTCTGAGAATTGATTACAAATGCTGCATCTGAACAAGAGACTTTAATCATGGCTTCTATAGTAGCACATGGAACGCGAGCAGGTAGGCTTCAGCCTATTTTTGTTGAAGTAAAACAGCTACATGTGGCAAAAATGCTCAAGTCAAGTTATTGCTAATGAGAAGGCTGTGTGTGTGTGAGCATTTTGTAACGGTGGGTGTGAGCACATGTTGAGAAAGACCATTCAGCAGAAAGATGGGAAGGAGAGAGGGTAGTATGTAGGGCTGCACAATATATCGCAAATTTACTGCCACTGCAATATCAACATGCGCAATATCCATATCACCAAAGACTGACTGAACTGTAATAAATGGTGTTTTTCCAAAACTCTTCACCCAGAGCCACAGAGAAGAGGGCAAAAACATCACTGGGCAGTTTCTTCATCTTCTGTGCTGCTGTTAGAGATTGTTCTATTTGCTATTTTTTCTGGTGAAGAACTTACTCTATGTTTACATTTATTTAAGATTTAAAATGATTAAAAAAAATATTTTCAGATTTTTCTCAATAGTGTTCAATGGTTCAAATGTTTTATGGGAGGCATTAAATGCTCTGTTTAAGTAAATTATTAAAAAAAAAAAAACATGTTGGAATGGAAGTACTGCATTTAATTTTTTTTCTGCATAAACTAGTCAGCATCTGGAGTCTCTATTACCAGCAAATCCAAAGCAGTATATTAATACTATAAAGGCTAAATTTTTACTTACTCATAGCATGTGATATCGCCATGGCAACACTCAACAACATTATCGCATGTTTTCCGGATATCGTGCAGCCCTAGTGTGTATGACTCGTCTGATTTTTCAGCATGACCTACATCTTTTTTTTTTTGTTAGTTTAGCTAACTTACTAGACTAATTTATGTAAAATTTTATATAGTGTCCAGGTTTCACTGAAGAAATGCAATTCTGACAAAAATGATAGAATCACCATAATTAGATGTTGATCCAAATTTTTTACTTTGTGATAAAAATGATGGTTTTGCAATGACAGCATCTTTTATAAATAATATTCATTTTGATGGTGTATCTAAACAAATACTCGCTCAGTACCACTATATTATTTAAACCATGATTTTAACGTTTGTTTTATATAGTATTTAATAGTTCATTAAAAATACTCCTGAGTTGATAATTTTTCTTTCACAAGCATACCTTGTTTTTACAGAAATGCTAGAATAAATATTACATTATGCTCCAAGTCAACTTGGACCCACCCAAAGAAATCACGGAGTCTGATAAGATTTTTGCTTATCCAGATAGAACTGATGATAAAGAATTAACGTCTTAAAATCTTTTTTTAGTGACATTTGCACAGTCAGAACACAATAGTGCACCATTTAAGGAAGAATGCAAATTAAAGTTCCACTTAAAGCATAACAGAATATAAGAAGCCAACCTAATGTATAATCTTATACATTTTATTAAAGTGATTTAGATAGACACATGTAGGCTCAATGTTTAAACTAATTTTGTATATAATTTGTTATTAGTTGTGCTGCTAAATTCTGAGTCGAAGCAATGTTCATGTTAAAATGGTGTTTAACACCTATTTAACCCATTAGTCTTTTAGTGAAAAGGGGTGAGTTGGATGTAAGTGTATTTTGCCTTTAGCTAATGTTACTTGTTTTATCTTTTAAGCTATTGTCCTTTGAGTGCCTGCTCTCCCCCACCCCTAGTTTTATAATGAAATGTTTCATATAAAATAGTGATGAATAAACCTTTAATTTAGAAAAGTGGCAGATGACTGTTGTAGAACTCTGCCAGGGTCTAAAAGTTACTGACTATTCAAATACTAAACAAAGAAACCAATAAAAACAAACAAATACCTGAATATTCAAATTACTCAGATCAGCCCTGATATTACTCCTTTCCTTTGTTTACACTATTCTTATTCTTTCCTTTTTGTTCTTTAGTTCTTTCATGTCTATATCTTATACGGTTTTCTTTCTTGCTTTCCTGCTCACCCTGCAATGACCTTCCCGTCCTATCCATTTCTTCTCTTCTCCTCCCTCTATTTCATCCCCCCACCTCCACCTCCCAAGTTCATCTCATCTCCTACCTTTCCCACCAGGGACACTCCATCCCTCCTATAATCCCTTCTAAGCAACCATCTTAAAGCAAGGAGAAAACTGCAGCACAACCAGTTTTCCCCACGGCGAAGTGTGAGCCTCGATCGCTCTATTTAAGACACGCGTTTCTACCATAGTGTGGTTTTTATGTCCTTGCTAAACAAATGGGCAGAGCACAAGCATAAAATATTTTTTTTTTAAAAAAAGAAGAATTTTGAATAAGAATCCGAAATTAGCCACTTGCTTCATTATTACTGCATCTTATTATAGATAGTAATATATTATTACTATATAAACTTCACTCCCTCATGTATCTTGGGTTAATGAGATTGCTCTGATATGATCTGATCATAAAAATCTAAACTGTAAATGCAACCAAGATGCAGTGGAGACAGATTGCTATCAAATTGTTCAGACACTTCTGGAGGTGGTTAGAGATACAGCGGACACTCAGCTGAGCTAAGAGAAAATGGATCTGGTTCTTAGAGATGCGTACATCTCGGCTCATGCCAAACAAAAAGTTAATATAAATTTATCGTAGATCATACAACAGTAAATATCTCTTTTTATAGGCTAAGTATGGTAACAAGGTTTTCTTTTTCATTCTTGTAAAAGGCACAACTGCACGGAATAAAGAGAGATTCTGTAAGAAAGTTCCTTGGATTTGCTTGTAATGCAAGAAAACTTATGCACTCTATCTCACAAAGATGAGTTTATGTGGCCGATTGTAAATGGAATGGGAATACATTTCTTCATTACCTCTTTTGATTAAGCATAACATGGTTTACAATTAGCATGAGACCCGCTGAGGAGATATTATTGTTTATCTTTAGAAACAGACCACATAACGTCTGCTGCTATTGTTTCAGTCTGCTACTGATATATTACACCACACTGTGGTATACAGCTAGTGCAGTATATATCAGGTCAATATCAAGGATGTTCCACACTCCACACGAGTGCAGGAGTCATCATTTACACTATACATGTCACTTAAAAAGTATTACGAAGTACTATGTACCTAAATGAAGTATTATAAATAACTATGTCACTAAATTAAGTATTATAAAGTACGTTTCCCTGCGAAGTCGCGGTTCAGAGTTTGTGGTTGCAGACATTCACAGAATTTTTTTAGAAGCGAACTAATAATTGCGAACTAATAAATCTCCACAAATACGTGGAAACCGCAAATACCCACCTGTTTTTTTTTTCAGGGCGATATATAATTTTTCATGCATTTTAGTGCAAAATTATTAAAATATATATAATTGAATAATTTCATAACAGAAATATTAAAGTAAATTCAACTAAATTTCCATTTAAAATAACTATTTTATAGTAGTGTCTAGAGAACACAAATAAATCATATATTATCTGCTGCACTGTGATGCATCTCTGGCAGATGCAGTCCAGCATTCCAGCATCATAACAGTTTCCACTGTGCAGCTAGTGTTTTTCGTTTCGTTCTTCTTATAGCCCTGTATTTTTTTTTTACTGTAAATCAAATGATAGTATTTACCCGGCTTATACCAAAGACAACAACAGTGCATACTAAAGAAAACGCGTCCATACAGGGGTAATACCAGTGCCTACATTCTAGACAGCAGTTCTGTATACACTGTACAGTTCGAATACGGGTTTACCGTCACATTTTTTAAGTAATGTATTAAGCAGAGTTTTAAATGAAATTAAAGTGTTTTGGGAGCATATTTAGGGTTTACACTATAAAAATAGGCTTTTTTTTTTTTTTTTTACACCTTATCACCTCTTGGAGTCTACTGTACTATGTCCCTAAATGAAGTATTATGAAGTACTTTGTGTCTAAGACTCTCACCAAGTCAGAGGTACTTAAACATGGCTTACCAGCAAAGGCTTTGGAGATGTTCTCCTTCTTCCACTCCCAGGGCTGGTCATACTCGTCTGCCGGCCTCTCATCATCCTGGGGCAGACGACTTTCTCTTTCATCATCTGCAGAGACGCCCTGGCGGTGGCTCTGCTCTTCATATGGACTGTCATATAGTTGGGGGCTGCCTCGAGAGCCAGAGTGGCCACGCTCTGAACTGTGCTGCAGCTCTGCAAAGAGAAAAAACAAGATTTTAGATTAAACTACCTGGGATCGTTTTTTTTTATCATATTGTAAATAATAATAAAATATTTAACTGCCTTTTGCAAAAACAGCAATTAGGCAATGATTAAGCCTTAGCCTAAAGGACAAAGACATTAATTAGAGTAATTGTTTTCAACACACCCTCTACGGAACACTGAAAGAACCTCCCAGCAAAGAGCACACCAGTTTAACTGGTTATTAAACAATTACCTTTCTAACTACTTAAACTAGGATGAAAAAACGTTTTCCCAAACCCAATTTTGTATAACAGTTAACTGTACAACAACTTTACATATTGTGAAATGCATGACAAATTGACAACATTAAGCGTTTTGCAAAAAGAGCGCTTTTCAGGTCAATAATAATGCCAGAGATGGCTGCTTCAGGTTCACTTTTGTTGCTCCTACGTTAAAGGGGGGGGATCATAAATACTTCCCATTATCCCTCCTATTATATCTCAAACACCTAACAGTACTTATCAACTTTCAGAAATTGACTCAGCAAGAGCCATAACTCATCACTAATGCTGCAAAAAGCTCTTCACATAGAATTATCAGCTATGTATAGGTTTACTCTCACCCTGAAATACTCTCCATGTGTCTTCTAAGACCTCTACAGAGTCTGTCCTGAGTGAATACTTTTCCCAGTAATGCATCCATGTTCTTAAAATGGGTCTGCTAATGTGGTCTCTAAGGCTGCTGTGGAAAGCACCTCACCAGTAATGACTCTCTGGGCTTCAAAGGGCTCCATGTAGCTACTGCTGTTCTCTACAGAGCTGTGATCCCAGCCAGGCCGGGCCCGCGGGTCTGGACGAGCGTCAAATGGGTCTGAGTAATCTGCGTCCCCCACTGCTGGAGCAGACGGAACCACCTGGTGAGAGGAGGGAGGGAGAGAAAGAGAGCAAGAGATTAAGGACAAAAGATGGATGGAAACAAGGGGTAGGGGGGCTGTAGGGGGGGAGATTAGGCACTGCCTGAGGGGAAAAGAACACAAAACTTAGACATAATTGCTGGCTTAAAATCAAAGAAACATGGAGACTCTGTGCAATGTGCCTTTGTTAAAGTGATGGTTTGCCCAAAAATCAAAAGTCCATTACAATGTCATTATCTCAAATGTAGTCAATCAGCCAATATACACTACTGTTCAAAATCCTGTTTGTGCTGTACACACCGTTGTAGGAAATCTTCAGTTTCTTGGCAATTTCTCACATGGAATAGCCTTCATTTCTAAGAACAAGAATAGACTGTCGAGTTTCACATGAACGTTCTCTTTTTCTGGCCATTTCGAGCGTTTTATCAACCCCACAAATGTGATGCTCCAGATAC
This sequence comes from Brachypetersius gabonensis, assembly GCA_037577145.1. Classification (NCBI taxonomy): domain Eukaryota; kingdom Metazoa; phylum Chordata; class Actinopteri; order Characiformes; family Alestidae; genus Brachypetersius; species Brachypetersius gabonensis. The sequence goes on along the minus strand of JBBJLR010000042.1, from coordinate 30,254,014 downwards.
TCAACCTGCTTAAAG
>JBBJLR010000042.1:30171528-30183311 GCA_037577145.1 Brachypetersius gabonensis | reverse complement strand
CACACACACACACACACACACACACACACACACACACACACACACACACACACACACACACACACACACACACGCTTCTTGAAAGACAGGATAATTGCAGAAAGTCCATTACTGTGGGCTGCTTTACTGCTGCATATTGTTATGAAATCTCTTAAACTGTGACGGGAAAAAAGCCGTCATGACATCAATAAATTGGTCCATTTAAAAGGTTGATTATGGTATATAAATAAAACCTACAAAACAGACTTATGTGGTTTCATCCTGTTCCTTTCCATACATATGAATTGCACAGAAGACTACAATTTACAAATAAACTCTGAGCATGCTGACCAATCAGATATTCTTTCTGATTAACCAACACAATCACATGAGCCAAAATACTACAACTACTACTAATAATATTGGTCAAAACAATGCAGACATTTGTTTTTCATGTCACTTTAATGGCTTCTTAAAATATTTGTAGCATATTTTATATTTAAAATGTGTACTAATGAACTGGTTCATTATGGTATAAAAAATAAAACGGACTTATGTGGTTTTATCTTGTTCTTGTCCTTTTCAACACTGATGACATAGAAGGCTGCAATCTGTAAATAAACGCATTGTCTTTTTTTGGCTAGTGTGCTTGGAGCAAGCTGATCGACCACAGGTCTTCTCTAATGGTGTTATGATTAATCAAAGCAGTCACATATCCAAAGTAATAATAAAAAGTACAAAAGAAAAGTTTCAAAATACTAGTATTTTTTGCATCATGCTGCTGCTGTTACTGATACAGGCTGTCACATGGTAAGAGCAAAATTACAACCACAGCCTCAGGCCACAACCGCCGCCCTCTTTCCAATTTTCTATCTCTTATAGGCACAAAAAGAGCAAAGGAGTAGGGGCTTTATATGTGAGTTTCAGCTCCTCTGTCAGGACTCGAAATTGCGACCATTTTGGATCTGGATCTGACCCATATAGTCAGAGTACAGTGGATGCAAAGGAGGGGAAGCAGAATTTGTGACAGTTAAGAACATTCGTGCATTATTTTAACATGAACACAGATGTAACTGGACACTGATCTCAAACTCCTGAACAGCTCCGATGGTTTCGGGAGTTCAATCTTCACCCTGTCATCACTTTCCAAAACCTTCAAATAGTTTACAGAAAATAAAAGCAAAGACACCGCAGTGTTCGTTCTGATGAGGCTGTAGGTTGTAAGGACCTGCTCTCTGGAAGAGCACTAACCTTTTGAGGATTAGAAATAATTCACAGAATATTTCTGTCCACACCAATACTGCCCTCTTGTGTTGGACACTGGGACTTGTCTCTCCAACTTATGTAATAAACAATAGAAACATACCGATAATATAATTTAATTTATACACTACCAGTCAGACACACCTTCTAATTCAATGTTTTTCCTTTGTTTTTAGTATTTTATACATTGTAGATTAATATCGACAAAAAAATAAATGATGAACACATGGAACTATGCAGTAAACAGAAAAGAGTTAAACAAACCAGAATATGTTCCATAATAAAGTAATGATGGACTGTTGTCTTTTTTTTTTAAGTTAAGGGGTTCTAGAATCCTGGTGGGTAATTAATTACATACGCAGGTCAATCAAAACTGTATTGGAGCCCTCAAAAGCAACATAAGCGAAAAGATCTATGTATTAGACTATCATGAACAAATGGTCTTTATCACAGTGTGTTTAGGCAGCTCCACCGAGAGAGAATTTTGTGATCCAATAACGCAGGACGCAGCTCAAACCTGGGACTGTGGGTGATATTGTAGCGAGTGTAAGAGAGAGAAAAGGAGAAGACAATAATTTTCTAGCAAAATGACCATTTATTCTCAACCAACAGCTTCTAAACAGACTTGGTGCTGTCGATAGTACTGCACCACCACTGTCAAACACAGGTACTACTCCACAATTCCAACAACAGAGCTAAGATTGTGGAGGAGGGCGACTGGCGAAGACTCGCGTTCAATATTTAACACAACTAACACACACACACACACAATTAAAAATTTCTAATACAACGTAACAACATCTTACGTTAACGGGCGGAATGTTAACGGGCGGGTGCGGATTTAATTTTGATATAATCACGGGTGACGGGGCGGGTGTGGTGCTGTACTTTGCGGGTGTGGACGGGTGCTGGTCTCCAAAAGTGGACCCGTGCAAGACCCTGTTTTGCCATAATGTGCAGTAGAACCGTAGTGGAACAGGATCACTAACTGTGTACCCCCCCGACCGTCACAACTGATGATCCCAAACACATTAAGAGGGCAAGAAATTCCCATTGAAGGGAAATAAGGAAAATAGTTGATGCGTTTGATCTCTTAACCAAAAAATTGCAATAAATCACTAAAAAAAAACTTTTTTGGCATTTGAACCTGAAGCAGCTGTCTGTTTAATGGTCTCTGTGGCTAAAAGGCTGTAACACAAACACAGTACTGGATTTCCGGACAAATCTCAGAGGCTTAACTGCAAGACTTAACTGCAAGAGTGTGGCCTCGACCCCCCTAATCCTGAGAGAGACCTCTGACTGGACAGTGTGACCGCTTCCTGAACCAGGGGACTAACATTACATACAGGTTCCATAAACCAATAGGACAATATTACATTTTAATCAAGGGAGGGAATAGTGTTGTTTTTTTTAGACGGTTTTATTAGCCGATTTATTTGTTAAATTCCTAATTTACCTTCTGGGTGACGCAGTAGTGACTGAACAGATAATTAGCTTCACTTAACTTCAGCCTGATATCCATGAGATTTTCTGCTGATGATGCCGCTGACTGATCTGCAGTATAAGACAAAACAGTTAGTCCAGCGCTGCAGACCATATAGATGGTATGAGTCACAACTACTGTAGAAACTTGCACATTTTTACCTCTACATTACACTTTATATGTGTATATTTGTATTTGAAGTCTTTTTGTACACTAAATGGACAGAAAACTATTGGGACAGACCTGTTTTCCGTCGCTCTCAAATGATCCGGCCCATTTTACTAAAGACTCTCTCTGATGGGACAGATGTGGCAACAACGCAGTTTTTTCATCATTATCTCACAAAGTCCCGGGTAGACCATCCCTCGACTTTTTCACCGCGCGAGTGGGTTTGAAGACCTCGGCACTAGAGGTTCAGTCACAAAAGCACAGACTTCCAGCCGCTGGATTTTGAGTCGTGGTCACATGAACACAGACTTGCTGGTCAACGTCTTTCCAGAAAGCTCTCCTGAATGGAAGCTCCCTCTTTTTTTTTCAGCCTGATGGTTGGGGAATGTCGATGCAGCATTGCAGAGTTGTCGATAGGCCCTATCAGCATGTTCATCTCCTCCTAAGGCCTTTTTCTTGAACCTGGGGTCGAGTGCTGCTGCCTCCGAGAGCAAAAAATGGGAGTCAGTTCTGTGAAAATGGTGTGACATCTGCTGGCAAATGGTCACCACCATTCGCTATGTGTATAATTCCTACCTTATTTTTGTATAATACATGACTTTGTTCAGGCAAAATTTGACCTTTCTGTCCTAACGATACAACCCAATGAAAGATGCAAAACTTTATTTTGATATAATAAGCATAATCTAGAGCTTTCTTATAAGCCATTTCTGATTCCAACTGATTAACTACAAGTCGAGTAATTATTTGTTGTTCCTACAACTTGGTTAAGTGTCAAGACTTTTGTCAGGCTGTATGTTATGATTGTACTGCTCTGGCCCACTTGACATCTAATTAGGCTGTATGTGGCCCCTGAACCGAAATGAGTTTGACACCTCTGGTTTTATCTTAATGCTTCAGAACACCAAGACATTTTGGCCAACGCCATGCTTCCAACTTTGTGGACACAGTTTGGTGAAGAACCTTTTCTATTCCAGCAGGACTGTGTCCCAGAGCACAAAGCGAGCTCCATAAAGACCTGCTGGAGGAGTTCAGTATGGAAGAACCTGACTGGTCCACCCAGAGCCCTGACCTCAAACCTATCCAGCATCTCTGGGATGAACTGGAATAGAGATTGTGAGCCAGGCCTTCTCACCCAACATCAGCGTCTGACCTCATAAAGGCTGTAAATGCAGAATAAAATGGGCACAAATTCCAACAGAAACTCCAAAATCTTGTGGAAAGCCCTCCAAGAGTGGAAGTTGTTATAGCCACGAAGGTCGATCAAGTTCCTGTTGGTGTAAGGGTCAAGCGTCCCAATAATTTTGTACATATGGTGTCTCTTACCTTTCAAGCTCGCCATGGTTCTGCAATCAAACTTCTTGTAGGTGCTCGCTCAAAAACTTGGCCAAAAACGCAGTTCTGATTTTGATTCTGATTCTGATCTAGTGTTGCGAACTCCTTCCCAGGGACGTCACTAGGATGGAAAGACAAGGGGGGCTTAGCTCCCAGGGTTGTAGGAAGGAATTAGCGTGTATAGAGGCTGAAAACCTTTCACCAAACCTTTCTTTTCACTTAAGGAAACAAGTAAAGTTAAGCAGTGAACAGTTATGGATAATCATAGTATTGTTCTGTTGAACTGAGTACAAACGGCGCTACCAGAGAAATATTACTGAATGGGCTCCGGTTGCTACTCGCTAACAAGCAGCGCCGTGTAGCTTCACCTGGGTCCTAATGCCCGCCTGCTACCTACAGCAGCTTCAACAGCCAGGACATCATTTTACTTCAATAATGATAGCTAGACTTAATATTTTTAATTTCAATTCATAGTCTTGTTTCTATTTGTAAAGTGCGTATCTGCGCTCAGTTTAGTTTTACTGTTGCCCTGCACTGTTGTTCTAAGAATGTAGAACCAACTAACCCCTACACTGGCTGTTTTTCTGAGAGCTATGCAATAATACATGCTTTAAAACATAAATCTAAAGGCCCCCAAAATGACAACAAAGCAAAACTAATCAGAAAAGTAAAGAGGATTATCTACAAGCCAACTGTATTCAGAATGAGCCACATTCAAAAGTCATCCACAGAAAGAGTAAACAGCTCAGTCAAAGAACAGTTAATCAACTGGAAAGACATTGTTTTTTTTAGAAATAAGCTGTATTTAATTAAATGAAATACTGAATGTACCAACATAAAACAAAGTGAAATGACCCAAAAAGAGCAAGACAACAGAATTACACAAGCAGCAACACGTTCAAAAACAAAAAAACAAAAATTTTTGCAAGAATGCCTTTGCCTCCGGTGTCTTCTAGTTCGCTTGCACATTATTTGGGTGAAGTTCACACATAAGGGTTACGTTACAAACACCTTTAGAAAAACTGCCCGTCTTGAGTAGCATCCTTCATGACTTTCTATGTGGTGAAGGTTCATATTATTATATCTTAGCTTGGAGTGTAATAATTCAATGGCCAAGAAATTGAATGCAATTGCCCTGATAGCTGCTGACCTGCAGTCAAGGTCAGTTTAACACTTTTAAGAATTTGGCACGAGCCTAGATACAACTGTGGTACGTCATAAATTCTAATTGAAATCCCTGAAGTCAGTAGAAATTGAAGAGTATCAGTTAAGCTTCTCCAATTGGCTCAGGTAGAAGATAAGGACCATGCTAATGTATACACAGATATAAAACAGCACATAAATACAATCAAAACACAGGTGATGGATAAAAAGGTTTGGGGGGGGGGGGATTTCACCATTATTCCAGAGAGGTTAAAATGAGGTAGGTTACACCGTTTATAGAATTAAAAGTAACAATAACATGATGAAACTTAACTGCTACTGCATGGCGACTCATTATGCACAAAATCACAGACCTCTTGTCTTTATGTCAGGTACATTATGAGCACATGAAAGGGAAAAAACAAAAAATCACAGCATTTTTGTAAAAAAAAAACCAACCCAAAAGATAAAAGAAGTTTCAATCATTTAAAAGCAGCCATACATTAAATTACATTTCTACCACAAAAACAATATTTAGTTGAAAAGAAAAAAAAAAACAAAACAGCGATACACTTTATATATGAGGTTGCAGTTGTTCTATTTGACTAAATTCAGCATCTGTTCTTTTATTTGGCCTAACCATGCTCCGCCCACAAATGTGTTCTTTCTTAGCTGCTGTAGTGAGGATCGACAAACATCAAAGTCGTCAGCAAAATACCGATTCAACCAAATGAGAGCTTGGTTTTCAAAAAAATTGGTTGACTTTGATTAGCAAAAGTTTGGTGTAACATTGAAAGTAATAAACTTCGTTGTGTAGTGAATATAAACTAATTAGGTTCAACAGGAACTGTACCGCATTCTGAAAGGCTTGTTTACACAACAGTTGCTATGAATGAGTGCATTTGTGCACAGGGCACAGACAGGTCAATTATAAGTTAACACCGCTCAATACAAAGTCATCTGACCACTCATTTCAAAGGAAAGGCTGTTGTTTTTTTGAAGGAGCACAGAGCCTTCACGGAGTACACAGCAGTTTGATGGACATTCAGTCTTTGCTACACTTCAGACTCATTGCATACAATACAGAGGTGAAATCTGAGCATACAGAGAAGATTCCTACTGCTGAGGTCTATTGCTAAGAGCTGAGAGATTAAAAGAGAACTACACTCACGAGACACTTGTGAGGTTTAACAACTATTCTCACATACACACGCGCGCACACACACACAGCATATACCTGAGTAGTGTAACAGATCACAAACAAAAGCACCCTCATTTATCCTGATGTGTCAATGCTATTGCTCATTATACGGACAGCACCTGACCAAAAACCACACCTTTACCTGTATGCTCTGAGAGGACCTGCCCTAGTGGGCTAATGATGTGGGTGCACTATTAAAAACACATTTGCTGTAGACATGGCCACTATTCCAATAGAATATTCTTCTGTGCGACAAACAATTGATGCGTTATTTGCGTTCAAACCAACCACAGCAGGAAATCCTTTACTAGAACCAAACACTAACCTCTAAGGGAGGGGGGGGGGGTGCACAGTTGAAATTGGCCTGACCATTGTGGGGTAAGCTGAAAGAGACAAGAACATTTAAGTCGGTGATATATTAACACTGAAGGAAAACAAAACAGTCCTGCTGTCTTACAATTCCAGTGCTTCAGACAACTAAGTGTCTCTGAAATACCACTCTTCAATAAAAAACTTCAGACACTTAGAAAGCAAAAAGATATTAAAAAAAGACCACTATGTAAAAAGAGAGGTATGCTCTCTCCGTCAAATAGAAGGTCAAAATTTGTGTAACAGTCTTTAGCTTCTCCCTCTAAATTTGCCAAATCACTGGCTAATCCAACATGGCAACGTAAAGACGGGTGAGGAATGTGGTTTTCACAGGAGTCCCTTAGATGGAGGTATTTGTGGAGTGAAGGCAGATAAAGTTAGAAAAAAAAATTAAAAAAATAACTTAAAGTCCAAAAATACAATGAGAAACAGATGAGGTAACATGTGCTAATGCTACAGCACTTTAGAAGTGGTCACCTGAATGCCCTTTGAGGTGTCAGCTTTCCAGTTGTGTTTTTGTGCTTTCCAGAGAGAGGACTACAGTGGACAGGTAGTGTGAGGCTGGTAAAACTGTCCAAAAAAACCCACAGCATATCCAAAGGGAAACACATGAAGATCAGAACAGCAGCAGAGTTCACATTTATTGGAGAGGTCTGAAGATGTCCTTCCAGTTGTGCTGGAAATAGAACCATGGTGCAGAGGTCAAGTTCCTGGTTTAACGGTTCAAGTGCTGGACTCTTTGGGTGGCAGTTCTGAGTCACTGTCCGAGGTTACCATAGAAACCAGGCACTCAGAGGTAGAAGTGTTGGTGGGGTTGGATGCCCTGCTGATGGTCGCAATGCGTTCCTCCACACAACCCGCAGACAGACGAGCCTCAGCATCATGGTCCCAGCACTCTTCCACTGTCTCACACATCTGAGCCAAACCCTGAGCCAGAGAAGACAGACAGACAGACCGTAGGAAAGAAACGGAGCATGTGATTAGTGAGTAACTGACAACCACCAAGTTCATTATCTAATGATTATACTAATATGAGGCTATACAAAAATAACACCATTTCATTAGCATAATTAAGCACTTACCGCTGTATGCCTACAATAGAGCTTTTGCATTAAGGACCAAAGAGTCTTTAAAAGCTTCAGCTGTGTTGTTTGATACCTATGACCAAAAACCCACCGATTCGTTCACATTGAAAGCCTGAACAGCACATTCTTACCGGATGTTTAAGCCAGCAGTCCTTCAGGATTGGTCTCATCTTCTTATGGACAACCACATCCTGCAGGTCCTCCAGAGATGGGTGCTGGCCAATCTCCTCCTCAAAGGGGAGTTGGTACTCATGCACAGGTCCTGAGGGCAGACCATATAAGGTACATTATAGCTCTCCTAAATACCATTTGGATCTTTTTATGAAATATGACCAACTGGCATTTTTTGATAGATTACCATAAAAAAGGCAGGACCAGAGCAGTTCAAAATACCTACCATCAGCAGAGGTGCAGCGGGACATTAGCTCCCAGAGCACCAGGCCCAGAGCGTACATATCTATCCTTAGAAACGCATCCCTGTGGAAGTTAATAGCCCCCTCAAGCACCTCTGGAGCCATGTAGCGCCTTGTACCAACCTGCAGCAATGCAGAAACACAACAGATTAAGTTCAGCAGTAATGTTTCAATTCTAGATGGAAAGGTGGCACACCAGATTTGGCTAGTGGTTTTATTTTCTTTCTGTAGCTACAAATGTTTTAGCTATGCAATTTACCTTTTTATGTATGTTTAACAGTATGTCAGTCTATTTGAGATTAGTTAACAACTCCACTTGGTTTTCAGCAAGTTTAATGATTTAGGTAAGCAATCTGTACAAAGCTGGGGGTTATAAGCTTCCATTACATGATAAAGGCTAAACCGGTCTTGTCGCCCCAGTGAAAAAGTAGAGAGAAATACAGCTTGGCTACATTTTAAGAGAGCAGATTTATAAATGTAAAATAAATGTAACTGCAAAATCTAATTGTGCTTTGCCGTTTTACCTGGCCATGAGTATCTCCTGGTGGCTTGCCTGGTTCAAAGCGCACAGCAAGACCAAAGTCCCCAATCACAGCAGTCAAATCTGTCCTAAGCAGCACATTCTTACTCTTAAAGTCCCTGCAGAAGAGAAGAAGAAGTTACACTCAAACCCTGATGCCAAACTAGTGCTCACTTTCAAAACTCTAGTTCTAGTGCACGTAATTATGTGACAATCTGTATCATTAACAATCCATCTGGTTAGTCAGGGACGGAGAGTTTAGCTGGGTACCTGTGTGCAATTGCAGGCTTAGGCCCCTCTAGTCTATAAGACAGATCCTCATGTAGAAAAGCCAAGCCTCTGGCCATGCTCTCAGCAATGTGGCACAACTCAGCCCAGTTCACTACATTCCCCTTGAGGTAATCCGTAAGAGAGCCCTGCAAAACAGACATGTGCAAATATTAATGTCATGTCAAAAACATAACCAAACAATCTCTTGGATAGGAGACAAAAACAACCACAGGCTCTCTTGTGAAAAAAACACTGCAGCATCTACAACTGCAGTATTTACTGATTGAACAAAGAAGGTCTTTGCAGGTTCGCATACAAAAAGCAGTGCTTGATACACCCAGCGAACTCCCACCCAGAACAGCTGTAGAATTCACAACACAAGACTGCAATGGATTGCTGCAACGGTTTTGCAACTGGCAAATATCCTGCCTAATGCACTTAAGTTGTGGAAAGAAGTACATTTCAAGCTATTTTTTCAAAGAACATGTCCATGCAGTGCTCACCAGAAATGCATATAGTCTGCTTCCACTGACAATCAACTAAAGATTGGATTTGATTGGTGTGCATTTAAGGAGTGTAAAACATAAGGGGGAAAAAAGTACAGAAATAAGGACAGAAAAGGGTTCAAAAGGGTATATAAATAAATGAAAATTGTACCCTCTCATGGAATTCGGTGATTAGCCAGAGCTCCATCTGCAGGTTGGTGCCACGTTTCTCAGCCGAGATGTAGTGCAGCAGGTTCTCATGTCTCAATCCTTCAGTCAAGTAAATATCCCTCTCATTCTGCCATGACTGCTTATCCTGTACACACCAACAAACACATCCCATTTTAAATGCACAGATCTCTGCACAGCTACGAACGGTGTTTGTTGACTAAACGTTGTATGAATAATTGCAATTAAGCATGATTCACACAACGTTAAGTGTAGCGGTCATTTTCAAAAGGTGAAAAGATGGAGTTTGATGGAAACGAGGCTGACCTGAACAGGGAATATCTTGACCGCTACATATTCACTCAGGAGCTGTGCCTTCCAGACACAGCCAAAGCGTCCCCTGGCCTTCAGCTCCAGCAACTGCAGTGGCTTCAGACCCACCACAGGAGATGGAGGAGCAGCACCTACATCCTATAACAAAGCATGGATTACATTATGAACATGTTTAAATGAGATGGTAGAAACAAAACAATTTATAGAGCCTTTTTTAATTTTTAAAAACAAACAGCTATATGTTTGTTTTAGTGTTATATTAAGTGCATTTGTATATCTGTATTACCATAACATCTGTTCTTTACTGCACATCAATAAAAACAGAGAGAATGACAGTTCATTGGTGGTGTCTGACCTGGCTGATATCCACATGGCCATAGGGTGGTTTGCGCTGGTGGTATGTCCAGCAGGCGATCACCAGGGCCAGAGAGAGAATGACTAGTGGAAGGAGAGAGTACACCAGTACCCCCAGCAGAGTAGGACCTGCTGGTGGAGGCTGGATCTTCACTGCAGAAACACATTCAAACAGAGTCTGTTTACTATGACTTATAAATGTAAAACCTCATTTAAAATCAATAAGATCCTGGTAATTCAGCACCCTTTAAGACAAAATATTAAATGCATGCTGAATCAAACTACACAAGTGTGAAATCACTAATTTTGTTCCACTCACTTTATACAATACACGGCGAAATTAGTTTGGGTAGATAATGAAGATAAATGGGGAAAAAATAACCAAAGTTGTTATTGCATTGTTCAGATAAATATAGGCTTCAAAGAAAAATGTATGCAGAAAACTCAGGAACAACAACAACAAAACTTCAAAAGCAGGACCGCTGTTACCTGCTGGAGCGATGGTCTCAGGCAGGTGTGTGAATCTCTCGTTGCAGTAATTTCCCTCACAGCAGCAGAAAAAGACCTGAGGGTTTTCCTCAGTGGCCACACACTCCTGTCTGCTTATACATATTTATGGAGATAAAAAAAAACAAACAGGAAATTCATGATTGGATTGTAAAATTGGCTCAGAAATTGCATTGTGTGTCATAATGCAAGCAGCTTCTTTAAGTTGCAGTGTATATCCTGTACAAAATAACTTTCATGTTTGCTAAAACTGTCACTATGTGCTGGCGGCAGATCTGTGAAAGGCTCCTCTGGCTCCACCTAGTGCTCCTAATGCCATTTGGAAGGTTACACTGTGACAATCAAAACAATCAATCAGAGTCAGGAGGCGTGTCTGGCGAGCACCAACCACCAGCAATAAAAAAAAAACCCTGTTCATTCCTGCCCAACCTTTTTAAAATTAATTTCTTTGCAATGTCACTCAGATTGATGGCTCACAGCCCAGACACAGGTCAATGTTATGCCAGTATCAATGCTCAATAACAATAAAAAATAAAAAGGTGTGTCTATTAGCACGTGTTATCTCACTACTGGATTGAGACCCAATCCAGATGAACGAATATTGTTTAAAACAAGAATTTTTTCATCGATTAATCGGATAAATCATACTTTTGTGTTTTTAAACAACTATATCAATAGTGGTTTATGCAACATGAAAGGCCTCTAAA
>JBBJLR010000042.1:30153791-30164645 GCA_037577145.1 Brachypetersius gabonensis | reverse complement strand
GGTTGTTGTTAGTGTTGATTGGTGTAGTTTTCAAATTAAAGAAATCTGTTAATATACAGTTTGTAGTTGTGGTGCTCATTAAATTTTTGCTGGTGCTCCTAACGTTTTGAAGTCGGGAGCACCAGTGCTACCAAGTAAAAAAGTTCATTTCGAGCCCTGTCTGTGGATTCCCACACATCACAGCCCCGTGATGCACATCACCGCTGCTGTTGGACGGGGTGTCAGACATTTTTTTGTTTTGACAGCATTCTCTCCCTTACCCTCACACTCACAGGAAGTTCCTGAGTTGATTACAAAGCCTAGGATTTAGGGATTACAGTTAAAGTGTGTGTTGCGCTTGACAGAGAGATAAAAACTGATTAAGACTTGGACCAAAACCAGCAGACCACCATCACTGCCATTTCTGTTTTCATTCACATGGTTTGACTGGTGTGAAAAATCTGAGAAAATATGGAAAATTAGGAAAATTGGACAGCGACAATAACTGAAAAGTTATTTCAAAGCCAAATCCTTACTACCATCCGTGTTGTTAGTAATTCACGTCACTGTAATTTACTTATCGAAAGTATTAAACCCAACATTTGTATATACAGCATAGTGTGTTTCAATGCTGAGGTTTTCCTACAGATTTTTTGGAGGACTTATTTACATGTTCGTGTCTCTTTGACGTCATAACAAGCCATTTTCTCTGCGATCAATATTCATTTTCAGATTCTGATAAAGCATCACTGTGAATAATTTCTAGTTACTTGTGTAAAGTAAAGTAAAGTGGTCCCTCACACAGCACACAGTGTGACATTGTTCTCCGCATTTAACCCATTCACCAAGAGGAAGCAGTGGCCAGTGTGGGGATGGTACCTTGCTCAAAGGTATCTTAGTGGCATCACTAGCAGTACTGGGATTCAAACCACCAGGCCACCACTTGCCCCAGTACAGAACTGCTAATATGCCAAATAACACTTTCACAGGGCAATCAGTTTTTGTGATATAAATTAAATACAGCTATCAAATTAAAGACAAAAATCCAGCCCCTGATGTTTCCAAAAAACATGCTGAGAGAAACAGCGGCACCTGCTGGACACCCTGAAGTGTTCAAAGCAGCTGTTCGTGACATGTCTCTCAAGTCTTTTGTGCCCCTCTATCTCACTTTTGCACTAGAACTACTCTTTAAATCTGAAAAAGGACGACGGACTACTGTAGAAACACTTGCGCTGAGCAAAAACCCTGACCTCAATTATTTAACATGAACCTCAAAATTAAGAAAACAGTGACCAACTGTGTGTAGAGCTGGAGGAACAAAAACACAGGAGCAAACGGTGCTATCGGGCTAGTCCCAGTCCCTAAATTCTAAGCTTAAATGTACCTATTTTCGCCAGAATGTAGAGCCAAATGACTCACGTTTTATACTGAAGATCAAAATAACAATTAAGAAAAGAAATGAGGCCAAGTTAAGCCTTCTTTTTCCGTTTAGTGTGTGTTTTTGTCCGAGTAAGGGTCAGTGTTTTGAAACGGGCAGCCCTGAGAATAAACTCTCATTCACGAGAATACAGAACTTAATGATGCACCTTTGTATCATGAAAATGAAAAAAAAAATACATATATACAGAAAAAAGTAGGCCAAGTTGAGCCTCATTTTGTCAGGTAAGTGTGTGGTTTCGTCCGAGCAAAGGTTAGTGTTTTGAAACAGGCAGTTTTAGATCAACTGTTACTTCCCAACCTCTCCCACAGACGAGCTCTCCTTACCTGCCAACAAACTTCCCCGGATCAGTGCAAGCGTCAGCCAGCGAGCAAACATAGTCCTTCAGCGAGGGAGACGCGAGCAAGACTGTGTCTTTGATGCTGTTCTCCTGTGGAAAGCATTTACGGAGAAGAGCCAGAAGAGCCGTTTCACAGGTGAACGCTGCCGGGCCTGCCCGACTCCCCCAGCCCCACAACAACACCCACACAGCCCTGCTCCTGTACTCACAGAGCCAGAACACAGGACAAACACACATACACTAGCTCTCTCATACCGCCTGACCGAGCAGCGTGTTTTCTCACAGTTCGAGCCCTCTTCCAGTCCCTGTCCCTGTCCCGTGTCCCCCGTCCCCTGTCCCTTTTCCCCCGGGCTGGAGCAGCACTCAGCCTGAACCACGGCCAAAATGGCTTCTGACTGGAGAGAGGAGCAGCGCAGGGACCCGGATGTTCCTGCAGTCTGACCAATAGAAACGCGGGAATTCTCTCAATTAACAACAAACAACAACAAATTGATATTAAAAATATCATATCTATAAACCAACAAAAACTGCTGTATTATATATATATATATATCTACATACATTGTGAGTATACACGTGTGTATGAACTTGATGACATATCATGTAACATCTAGAATGTTTTAAGCTGTTTTAATTACAAAATCTTAATAACAAATGACTTAAAAAAACGTAATTTAATTACACCTGTGTAATTACCTGTGTACTGTCTTTTTTTTCCCACTTGTGGGACTAATAAAGGTTGATCTCATCTTAAAAGTTGATCAAAGCAGACTATTTATTAAATCCTCAAAAATAAAAGAGACTTTGTTTTAATAATAATAAGTACACATATGTAAGATATGTGATATCTTTCAACTTCTCTAAGCCTTTCATTAACAAATGCCTGAAAAATGTGTGTGGCAACATAAAAACAAAGTGTGTATATTTGCATATTTAGCAAATGGCTTATATCTTATTTTTTAAAGCATGGGGTTTGCAAAATTCCTGTGTGAAGCAGTGACATAGCTCTGCATGTGGACTGTTTCCTTTCTTCCTCTCTCCTTCCTACACTTTCTGTTGTCTTTGAGTAGCTTCACTATTAGCACCACAAAGGCTGAGAGAAGGCCCAGCATGGACTGACCCCAAAGGTCATGGCTTTGTCCCTCAGCCTCTCGCTGACAAAACTTCAGAGAAGAGGGCCATTCTCCCCCTAGGACCCCCACATGCCCAGCTGTCACACACACATCTAGCATGTTCTCTCTCTTATACTCGTGAACACAAAGCCTCTCCCTGTTCTCTCACCAAGGAGCGAATCCAGGAGTCGTGTCTTTACCTCTGAGCTTAGCAAAGATAATGACTGAGGGAAACTCACTGGAGCTGCAGGACTATCATTTTAATCACTAAACAATATTAATCAACCTTTATGGCTGGTTTAAGACCTTTTGCCTTGTTTGTAATTATGAGCATGTAAATCAACTCAGGGAACAGCAACGACTGACTCATCCACTCATACTCTGCTCACAAATGCCTTCTTTCACAGCGACTGAAGTGAGGTTAGCTTTTGACGAATCCAATGCAAAAAAATGCACATTGGAATGTAGAAAACCTCTGTTTGAATGTTTAAAGGTTTTACTTCTTCTCCTAGTATATTCCAGGCCTTTATATACTCTACCATCTGACATTTGATAGCCCTTATTGATCCTTAAATAAAAAGCTTGATAGTGTTTTCACATACACTAAATGGGCAAATGTATGTGACACCCCTCCTAATTATTAAGTTCAGGTGCTTCAGCCGCAGCCATTTTTCACAGGTGCCTGAAATATAGTCCTTGAAATTTCAGCAGACAAAAATTGACAGTAGAAGGGGCATGGATGGATCTAGTGACTTTGAACATGGTGCTTTCATAGAGTACCTTTTCTACAAGTTAGCCTGTGAAATATCTCCCCTGCTACATCTGCCCTGGTCACCCGTAAGTGCTATTTCTGTGAAATGGAAGCATCTAGGAGTGGACAGCTTTAGACAATGCAACCTCACAGAGTGTAAAACATGAAAATCACCTCTTCTCTGTTACACCACTCACTACAGAAATCTGAACTGCCTCTGAAAGCAACATCAGCACAAGAGCTGTGTGCTGAGGGCTTTATGTAAGTTTCCATGGCTGAGCAGCTGAACACAAGCCTAAGATCACTAAGCACAATGTTATGTGCCAGCTGGTGTTCTGTAAAGCACAACTGGAAATGGGTTCTCTGAAGTCATGAATCACGAGTCACTATCTGGCAGCATGATGTACAAATCTGGATTTGGTGGCTGCCAGGAGAAGTCTACTAGCGAAATGCATAGGGGCAGCAGGAAAGTTTGGTTGGGGTGGGATAATAGTCTAAAGCTATTTTTTCTGGGGCTGGGATGGGACCCTTACTTCCAGTTAAGGGTGATGTTAATGCTACAGCATAATAAGACATTTTAGACAATTATAGGATTTCAACGTTGTGGTTACATTTTAGGGAAGTCCCTTTATTGTCCCAGCATGACTAAGTGTGGTGGAGTTTGGTTTGGTGTGGAGAAACTTCAGTATCCTGCACACAACCCTGGCACCAACAAAGCTACAATGTTTGGGCTTAATTAGAATATCAATTGTTAGCCAGGACTTCTTGCCTAACCTTGGTGCCTGACCTCACAAAGCCTTATCGTTAGAGCGGAGTGGAGGGGCAGCTCCATATTAATGCCCATAGTTTTGGAATGAGATGTCCAACAACTCTCCTGGTTACACAGTGCAAATGTACAATACAGTGCAAAAGTCTCCAGATTTCACCTTGATGCCTCCAGTCTTTCCATGAATTTCTGAAGCTCCTTCAGCAGCTTCTGATTCAATATAATTAAGTATTGATTGAACCTGGTATTTGATTGGAGCTGCAATATATTACTGGGTTTCCAGGAGGAGAGGTCTATGATTAAGCAACCACAGACATACATAAAATCACTTTTTACTCTGTTAATATTATTTATTTTATGATCAGCTTTTAGAAACATACACTGCTTAGCTTAGCAGTTGTAAATGTAATTTTTGAAGGCGTGTAAGACTTTTGCATGATACTGTAGATACTTAAAGAACAAGTGTTTAGTCATTTTACTGTAGAAAAAAAAAACAATAGAGCCAATTCATTAGTAAAACCAATACAATAGAAAATGAGTGAAACCACACATCTCTACTAGGAATGTATTTGTGCTTCTCTTTGTACTTCGATCAATAAGGAAGCCTTTATATAGTCTTTAGTAGGCTGCTGCCACATAGTGTCAGAAGAGAGACTGAACACGACTTGTTTATGCAACAGGGGGGGTTAGCTAATACTCCCCTTGGCAGCCTCTGCAACTCACTGAGTGGTGTATAAAGGACTCTAATGGGCAATGATTCAATGTTTGTTCAAGGAAGAGGTCAAGAGACGGTACAGAAATGGATCCAGGGACAAACACTAGTATGATGGGATAGAGAATATGATAAAGCCACAGAATTCAAAACTACAGACTCCCAGATAAGGCCAAGCAAAGGCCCATCTAACCGTGTTAAAGCTCATCACTTCTGATTGTTGCTCAATGTTGGTGTCAACGTTTCAAAACTCTGTCAGCCAGGGGTGTGGCAAAGAAGGATGAGAATGTCTAAATAGGAACTAGCGCTGATAAAAGCTGTTTCTGAGAATATGAGTGTACAAGCAAATTTAGCCAAAAGCAAATTCTTCAGCTGTGCAGTCTCCAAGAACTTTATACTGTACTGGTGAAGTTACTCCCCCATTCCTGGACTTCATTTAAACCCCTAGAACCCATTGATTCATTCCCTCCGTACTAAAGAAATGACACTTTCATTATTTTACAACTTTATTGCAAAGAGATTAAAATTAATTTGAAGAATATATGTTCAGTGGCCATATCTGTGGAGCTGCTTGTTGAGTCTGTTGCTAAATATCAGACTGACTGGTCATGTGTTGAAGGTTTAGAAGTAATTGGCCACTCTGCGGATGGACTGGAGGTTGGGGTTCTCAGCCTGCCACTCCACGTGGCTGCAATAGCTCCCTCTCTCCACGATGTACATGCGCCCACGATAGTTCGGCTCCTCGTACAGCACCCAGCTGAAGGAAAGGAGCAAGTTATGCAAGTCATATGGATCGTTTAACTTCGAAAAGGACTATTTCTTTGAAGCTCTTTCTTCGTTTTGAGAACTCCTACTACACTCACCTGGCGGGTACATTTCTTATATTTCTCAGGATAAATAAAGCAAACATCTTATTAGCATGTAATGGCAGATGCCATATGATGTCATGAGGCTTTCCATATAATGTCATGTGTTTTATTAATATCTGCGCTACCATTGGCAATAACTGCCATGACAAATAACTGACATTAAATTAGCATACGGCATGAACTAACATGACAGGTAACTGTAAATTGACACTGTAATGGACATAATATGTTGTGACCCATGACTACATATGACACCTGCCATGGCATGTTTATAGCATGTTTATGTCCATGATATGTAGCAGGGTTGAAGTAAAGTGTTACCAAAACTTCTGATGTAGTTGAATGGGATTTTTTGCCAGTATTCTGTTCTAGTTGAACACAGTTCTACTTTCGGCCCTGCATGACAACTCATTAACTTCCTCACACTTACGCTCCATCTCCAAAGACTTTAATGGAGCTGACGCAGGTCTTGCTGAGGCCAGTGCTCTGGAGGAAGGGACAGTCCTCACACAGTTCCACACACTGACCAGTGAAGTCTGGCCCATCATACATCTGTATTCTGTAGTGTTCTCCATGCTGGGAGAAAACCAGAAGATGAGAGAAACCGGTGGAGAAACAGATTGGAAAGTTAAAATGCAGGCTAAAACACAAAATGAGCAAAGTAACAACGAGTTCACGAATAGCTTGACAGCTTCTGTAACTGCATCTCTTACCATTTTGATTGGCTTGCAGGAGCCCATGTGATCGTTGTGGGCATTCCAGCGCTGGAACTCTGGGTACTCTCCTCTCTCCAGCATGTACTGCTGACCCTTGAAGTCTGGGTGGTCAAAGCACACCCAGGCTCCACTCTCCACGCGGATGGAGTTGACCCTGTTCAGCAAGCCACGGTCCTGGAAGTTGTCACATTCTCCATACACCTCCAGCTTCCTGCCTGTGAAACACTTCCCCTCATAGAACACTATCTGGGGAAAGAGGGTGGACTGTTGGCTTCAGCGTGGGAGTATTTTCTGCCACTACAACTTGATATCTGAATAAACATGTTTTTTCTAACATTTTACATTCCAAAATTATGAGACACTCTGATTATTACGCACTATTCATTCATTCATTCATTCATTTTTTGTAACAGATTAATCCTTACTAGGGTTGCGGGTACCCAGTGCCTATCCAGGGGCCTACAGGAGCGAGGCAGGGCGCATACACACACACTTATGACCAACAAAGGATCTCCAATTCACTATTTGCAATATAAAACTCGAGACATATGCAGACATATTTCATTATTTTTAGCAACTCACTCACAATTACAAGTACTATAAAACCGAGGCAGCATTAAAACATTATCAGCTCTCCTAATGTCTCCTAATTAGGATGAACGTTTTCATTATTAAATGAATATGAGACACCTTTTCATGGATTACCAATGCGAGTAGTATATTAACACTTTCATTAGTAACTATATCACTACTATAATGACTATATTTCATACGTTTCAGCGATTTTGGATTAGCATCATGATCAGGGCTTGGCAAACTCTTCATTAGTGGTTCAGGGAAAAACATTGAGCTGGTAGCAGAAAGCAGAAAGATAACTAACCTTAGATCTAGCTGTAGATCATGGAGAAATATTGTTCTGAAATGTAGGTCTAGATTTGGGGTCTTGATCACATTTTTTCACCGGCAGTTAGAAGCAGCCTCTGTAATACTGAACTGAATGTTTACTTTCTCACCTTTTCTCTTCCTTTTTTAGACAAAAGAGCTTGATTTCAAGTTTCAAAACACATGATACATGTATGAAAACTGAGCTCCAAAAACAGTTCAGTGTTTTTGTGATGTCACAGCAGTTTGTGAAATTATATATCTCCCTATTTACCCTTGTTTAGTCCCACCCTTTTACACAATAAGTGAGCTATAAGAGGTGTTTTGGTCTGAATGAGCAACAGAGTACAGCTGTTCAGAACAGAGCCTCTTTCTATGTATCAGTCTTAAAGGCACAGTAACAGAACCAGCCTGTTTAATTCATGTAAAGGGACAAATGTAAGATTATGAGAGTTTTTGGTTCAGAACACCACAAACATAATAAGAAGATGTCAGGAGAACATATACAAGCAGGAAAATGTAGAGTGAGGGCCCTTCATTTGATCTATTCTTGGCTTGGACATGTGGTTCCAGGGAAAGTCTTTAATTGGAATAACAGATCTATTATGTGGAGGTTCTTTAAAGACAAAAATAGTTATCACTACAAAGAACAACCCAAAGGTACTAAATGGGACCAAGAGTTCTGGAATGCTTTTTGGCACCTTTCTTTAAAGAGTGTAAATTACTTGTCTGTTAAACTGTGAAAGAATGTGGATTATTATGTGTATGACCTTTGGTTTAGGGTTGAATTCCCCAACGCATCTTAAGCATTGAGATATTTTGGCATCATCATACAGATCAAAGAGCATTTTAATGCATTTTAAGCGTATTTTACTCCTTAAATAAAAAATATCCTTTAATATGACAGAGTGTACTATTCTACTATTAAAAAGAGATGAATTCTTTACTAATGTGCAGTGATGCCCATTTTTAGAGCTGTTGTTACTTTTAAATAAGATGTCATCCGATGGCCAAAAAGGTGTTTATTTAAGATGTAAACACATTTTTGGCCAGTTGTGCTCTGTATGAGGTCAGAGTCCTGCTCTCTGCACTCATGCACACACTCATACTGTTGCCAGCATGTTTATTTGTTCTGATTACAGTTTTGCACCTCCGAGATTTAGATACATAGAGAATCTACTACAAGTGAATGCACATAGTTGTTTTTACACAAATGATGATAGGATGCATTGCTATTATCATTTGCATGAATTGAGAGATCTTGTAAGTCTGAGATAGAAATGAAAAGCTGTCACTATTTTTTAAACACATTTTTACTCGGAATTGTGGTTTTCAGAATAAAGTTCAAAGAAATAAATGCTATTTTCTAAAAAGGTACACTAACAAAATGATTGGAATATACTGAACATGTTCCATTGATGGTTCTTAGACAAACATGCATCAGTTTCTAAATGAACCAACTTTCAGTGCAGAGCTTATTGCATGCACAGTGTTGATGATAATGATGCCCGTATTGTGTCCTATGTATGAGCCACATTCAAAGAGTGCACAAGGCAAGAAAGAAGAAAATGGGACACCCAGTGCACAACAGTTATTAGAACGATTTACCTGCTGACAGGAAATGCTCACATGCTTGATTTGGGCCCAGCTGGTTCATTCCTACTTAGAGGGAAAAACTGTTCCTGGATCTGTCTCTATAGGCAGGGCTTTACAATGTGTCCTGCACATTTAATACATGAGATTTCCTCTTCTCTCTACTGCCTTATCTGCATTATTCTCCAGCCTCCTACAGGGTGAGGTGTCCCCTAAATTAAGCGCACTACTCACCTTCCCTGAATACTGAGACATCCTGGACGCAGTCCAAACTGTCCTCTAGAAAGAGAGAAAGGGCATGCATGCAAGAGAGAAAGCAACCAGAGGGAAAATTTGGACAGTCTGATATATATGGCCTATAGGCCGTGGCGAGCTATCGCGAGGCTGGCGCTACAATGGCACTATAATAGAGGGCTTAGTGGTTTTTGCCTCATGGACAATTTCCCTTACATTGGTCTCTGCTGATATCGGGATTTGGCGGTAGGGGGTTAGACAATGTGCCGAATGCATTCTGTTTTTGGCCGGCGTTCAGAACTACAGGATGATCCGCTCTGGACACCGATTTAACCACCTGTTTGGGTTGTTTGGACCGCTTCAGAACGACACGGTCAAAACAGGGCAGGCAGGTGCTGGCTGCTGTCATGAGAAGTCAACAGAGTGCAGGACAAGAGCAAATAAAACGTTCAGCACAGTACAGATAGAGACAGTACAGCAGGTTCAATCAATACGACTGTTGCTTTACTGCAAACATGCTTGCATCACTTCATTTCTAATTATTACAGCATCCTCTTGCCTGAATAACATGTCAGGTAAGGACCACAGCATATCAGTCAAGTCCAGTTTAACCCACTCTTCTATGAACTTTGTGCTTTATGGTCAAGCACAAACTCTCTGTCCAGTTTAATCCACTCTTCCATTAACTCAATTGACTGATGTTTCTATTGGTTCCTCTACTGTGAAATTGTGTTACAGTGTAAAGAGAACTTGAATGTAAAAAAAAAGGCACTGCAAAATGTGAAGAAATAATGTTTTGTTCAGACAGACTAGGTGCATATGCCACAATTGTATTGCATTATTTATCGATTTGTGATTTGCAGTGTTGCACTTTGATGACAAACTTTTTTCCCTGTATATTATCACTCCCTGTAACGAACACAAAAGACGGACCCAAATGCAGAAAAAAATAATAATAGAGTTTAATGAAATACAAAGTCCACAAAGACAGTAAGGCAAAAATCCACAAAAATGTAGCAAAGAGTGCAAAAAAACAGAGATCTGAAAAAAGGCAAAACACAGTAAAGTCCAGCAGGCAAACGGGTCAAAATGGTAGAAACAAGAAAAAACCCTTCATATAGTCCCAGGAAGCCTAGAACTCAGGTGAATTAAACCTTTGCCCTATGGGCCTGGAGCTGTGATCTGCCGAGGGCTGTCTGGGAACACCTGGCTGGGCCATCACTTCTAATCCCGTACCAGTCCTAACACTCCAGAGGATATTATCTAATGATATTTACAATAAACATACACTATATGGACAAACGTATTGTCTCCCAATGGGGACGTCAATGACTTTGCATACAAATATATAGACTTTAATATATAGACCACCACCCCCCCCACCCCCCCCCACCCCCACCTCCTGCAGCTATAACAGCTTCCACTCTTACTGGAAGGCTTTCCAGAAGATTTTGTAGATTTT
>JBBJLR010000042.1:30135472-30145938 GCA_037577145.1 Brachypetersius gabonensis | reverse complement strand
TGTGTGTGTGTGTGTGTGTGTGTGTGTGTGTGTGTGTGTGTGTGTGTGTGTGTGTGTGTGTGTGTGTGTGTAAAACCCACCCGAGCAGCGTTGTATATGCGGAATATCCGGCTGATGATATCCTCCTCAAGATCAGCTGACACAAACTCCACTTGCAGAGGGCCGTGCCGATGGACACCGTTCTCTGGCCAGTACTGAGGACACAGCTACAGACACAGACACAGACACAGACACACACACACACACATTAACATGACAGCAGGGAACAACTTATGAAACTAGGGAACCACTTATGAAACATCATTCAGGTCATACTTTCATTTATTTCCTTGCCTGTAGAAGAAAGAGTCTAAAGATTACAAAAGCACACACAGGAGACATATCCACACACAATGCAAATGCAAATAGTAAAACAGTACCAGCAAATATGCACATGAAAAACAAAATATTCCAGCAGAGAGTTTTCTTTTTTATTAAAAATTAATCCGTCAGGGCTTTGAATGTCACAGTGACAGTACGAATGGAGTAATTCGGTCCTACAAAGAATCAGATCCTTTGCCTTTTCATTATTTATTCATATATTCAAATCATCTCCTATTTGATCGTTTCCATTAGAAATGCTCCATACAGGCTACATATTTCATCCTCCCACAATAGGCATGTGATTGTGTTGCTTTTTGTAAAGGAATATGTGATGAGAAGTGGATTTGGGGCCCGTGTGAGTGTCTCTCAGCAGGGCCAGATTGGCTCTTTAGTGTTTGATGTGTAGGGCAGAGAGAGAGAGGGCTGTTCGTTTTGCTGAGAGCACAAGACGGGCCCCGTTTCCCCTCAGTGGAGTGCTGCAGCTGAGAAGGCACTGTTTTGACACCCACCTGCATGTGTGTAGAAGCTTCTATGCAAAAAACACATAAACACACATTAGTAGGAACTTCCAGAGACATCTCTGTTGCTGTAACCTCTATATTACTGTAGCGGTCCCTGTTATACCTATACCTAACAGTAATTAGTGTGCTTGTGGAAGCAATCACACTATTGTTCTTCTTAAATTTCATTATTATTATTTTTATTCCGCTTGTTTTTTGGCACCACTTCTTGCTGGAGCCTGTATTTAATTTTGGCAAAACCCAACGTCAGAACATCCGTAATGTCCGGAGAAGTACGTGCGTATTCAGATTTTTGATCGACTGATCAGGGGCAGAGTATTGATGGTTAAAAATTGTTTGTGGTCAAATCTCTTCTGTCATAAATGGGCAGCGGATGGTCAAGTTGCCTTTAGATTGTGTATTGGAGAGAGATTCTGTGATGTCAAGGCTAAGGCAGCCGGATGAAGCCAAAACGAGGCTCAGGTCATTTAAAAAAAGGTGTGTCAGTGTGTTTTGTCATTTAATTAATTTTGTAGTTTAATTCAACCGTCCTTAACCATAAATGGCTTCGTTAGAGCCAGGGAGTTTTGTTTTTTTAAGCACAAACCTATAGAAACCACACAATCGTGTTTGGCATTTTCTCTCAGAAATGCATGTAGTTTTAAGAGAAACTTTAACAGTGACAGTAGCTCCCTTCAAAAAGCAGCTGTGTGTAGTATCATAATAAGGGCATTCAATCCTCACAAAAGGCAAACATCACAGATTTTGTGCAAAAACAGTAGAGGCAGTGTTGGTAGAAGTCCACAGGGGGACAGTATTGATAGAAATAAAACTTGACTGATTTAAAACATTCATTCAGATTTGAGCTTAATCAAGTTTAAAGAATTTATGCACTGAAAAAATGATATGGGTGGGTAAATAAATGGCTAAATAGCCATGCAGTTGAACTGAAGATTATAAGATTATAAGATGAGCAATTTTATTTGGCATAAAAAAAAAAGTTACCGAACAACAAACGTTGAGTAGATAGAATAATATAGTGCAAAAGTTCTGTGTCTTGTCTGACGCAGAAATACTGAGGAGAGTTTTTGAAAAAGACGGAGAGGGAGAGATGAAGCAAGTGAGAGTGAAATACTGACTGACTTAGAGTGAATATGTGTGTGTGAGAGAGAGTGTGTGTGTGTGTGTGTGTGTGTGTGTATTGCCCCTGGTACCTGGTCCTTGTGGTCTCAGTGGCTACAGTCAGAATTTTGAATGAAAGCATCCTCAGGGTGGAGGAGGAGGGGAGAGGTAGACGGATTTTGGCGGTACCAGGGTGATTCTCTGCACCCCTTGCAGCTTTGATCCTGGGGTGTTATGACAGAGCCTCAGGCTGCTGTCCCCATATAGCCACACACACACACACACACACACACACACACACACACACACACACACACACACACACACACACTCTGAGGCATGCACACATTGAAAAGCACACTCATGGAGAGTCACGTACACACACACACAAACATTCTCTTTTTCTCTTATTACCACACTCGGCCCACAAACCCTCCTGTCTAAACACACACACTCCCTCATGTACAAACACACAGGAGTCCATGTCTACGAGGCTCAAATAGCTCAGCTAGTCATTCATTTTTAACCACTCTGTCTGAATTCTCTACAGGAATGCTTTTGATGTCTCCTGTTAATCGTTAAAATTCCTTCACCAAAATACCTCTTTTCCATGTAAATAACTTTAATAAAGAATAACTCGTGTGATGTCTCTCTAGAGAAATAAACAGGCCCTGTTTCCATAGCGTAGTTGGAAGGGAATATTAAAGCCAGTACTCTAAACCAGTGGTTCCCAAACTGATGTCCAGGCCCCCCTTAGAGATCGCAGGGGGTGCACACAATTTTGTCTGCACTGAGGTTACCAAAATTATTTTTGTAGACATAAAATTTATAAAATCTCAATGTTTGAAAAACATAAAAGCATTTGTGTCTGTGTGTCGGTGTATAAAAGTATAAGAACAAAAACCTAACAACCGCTGTTTGTTTTAATTGTCTGTTTTGTTCTCTTTTTTTATTGAAAGGAATATTATCATGGGTTGGGACTGGAAGGATTCGGTTTGGGAGGGGTGACCAAGGGCCTGGTTCACATAAAACACCTGAACAATGGTCCTCTTTGGTCCTCTTTGACGTAATACGGAATCACAGATGGACCAAAAAGGGCAAGTAAATCATAAACCTGGGTCGTAGTGTGGTGTAATAGTGCCACCTACTGGCGTAACACTTCTGCTGCCTTACACATACATGAAAATATAAGCAAGAGTGTGTGTTTACTGGTTAATACACTGCTGTCTATTTACAATAAACGAAAACAAACCAAGCCGCATTCTTCAGAACTTTTTGTTGCTTAACTTTGCTGTATTGTGAACCGTACCGAACCGTGACCCAAAACCGAGGTACTTACTGAACCGTGAAATCTGTGTTCCGTTACACCCCTAATACATATATTATCACTACTGCCAAAAACAAGCCATATTTTCTGCATGCAGCCAATAATGAATTACTGGTATACATGACTATTCATCCTCTCATCTAGTTTTGCTGGCCTCACCTGGGCAGGGTCCACATCATTGAGCATAACAATGGATGTGCAGTGGTAGTCCAACACCAGCCTCCAAAAGTCTTTCACTGTGTTTGGCAGGGGATGCTGAGTAACGATGAACGCAGAAGGCTGCTTATAACTCTGTTTGGAACAGACAAAGCAACAGAGATGGAAAATGATGATTAAAAAATGACAAAAGGGAAAGTGTATTCATGGTCTATATACAGTTTATCAATAAGCTTTAGGTCGACTTTTTCATTAAAACTCAAAAACACACAATTGGAATATAGTTGTTCTCTACTGTGGGCATTTCTGTTTAATGCCTCCTTCCTAATATTTTCTAAACATCTAAACCATCTGTGGGACTAGATCAAAGTTGGTGTTGTGTGATTGACAACTAAAAATCATAACAGTATTGTTGCTAAGTATCTCTGAAGGCCTAAAATTAAGCTGCTGCTAAACTGGCTGCGAATAAAATTATATTATTGTGAAGCTATGTGGGAAAACTGCAGCACAACCAACAAGAATGGCACAAAAAAAAAGGAAATGCAAGAGTGATGAAGTTATGTTTATAAATAAAGTGCGAATAAATAAAGTTCTTGGAAAATTTCTGTCCTGAATCAAGCCAGTAGCATGCAGGGTATTTTGGGCAGAATGTGTCCTATTTCTGCTTGAAACTTGGAACAAAAGATTTAGTACATGTCACCCGGTGTGTTCATGCTGTGGCACTCTATTTGGAAGAACATTAGCAAGAGAAAGAAAGGAGTATGTCTCACATCCATGAGCGCAGCATTGATGTAGTTGCTGCTCTCTCCATCGATGGTGATTAGAAAGGGCAGGCAGCGGTCAGGCGGGAGCACATCCATGCAGCGGTTCTTCTCGTGGTTCCGTGGCAGGAGCGCAATACTGCAGTCTTCCACACGGAGAGTGGGGGTGACCATGTTCAGAGTCTGTGGCACACACACACATACACACACACACACACACAGTAAATGTTAAAACCCACAGTAAATGTGGGCCCACCCTCAGATTATATATAAAAAAAGATACGGTGTTATAACAAGACAACATTAGATATACTTACAACTAGGGCTGTAACGATAAATGTATTCGTATCGAACCGTCACGGTACATGGGTCACGGTTCGGTACTTGATGCCTTTCGGAGAATACACGGTACGATGGAGAAGACGTGATTGAAGTAATACGGAATCACAGAGGGACCAAAAAGGGCAAGTAAATCATAAACCTGGGTCGTAGTGTGGTGCAATAGTCCCACCTACTGGTGTAACACTTCTGCTGCCTTACACTTACATGAAAATATAAGCAATAGTGTGTGTTTACTGCTTAATACACTGCTGTTTATTTAAAACAAACGAAAACAAACCAAGCCTCATTCTTTAGAACTTTTTGTTGCTTAACTTTGCTGTACCGTACCGAACCGTGATGTCAGAACTATAGTGTGAACTGAACCGTGACATTTCTGTACCGTTACACCCCTACTTACAACAAATGTAACTGACTGATTTTAAATTGCAATGTAACAATATACACTGCAAGTGCAGTTTGTGAAAGTTTATGTATGAGTTTTGTCAAAAGAACCTCCCCTCGCCTTTATCACAGAAGCACAGCTTGCAGCATCCTTTCTGGCAATTTTAGGAAAGAACTTGTGTCCAAACCCTCACAGCACCTTTTCGAGCATGCAGCAGCAGCTGCTGGACGTTCATCCCTGAAGCTTAATGTTAGAAAGATCGAGAGACTGGGGAGGCCAAGACATAATCCTCAAAACGTTTTGCTTTTCTTTTCCTCTGCATATAACTTTAGTGCAATAAAGAACGCTTGGGATCGTATCCTCTAGTTTTGTCCAATGATACATAAGGCAGAATGAATTGTGTGATGTTGAAGAATTGAGTGATACATTTAAATCTAAGTACACTAAAGACAGACGTGATATGTGTTCTTCAAAAACAATAGTTTCATTATTAAATATTGAAACTACAGACTATCAAATTTTGAAAACCAGTATGTTTGTTTTATGTATTTATGATGTTTTCTTGTAATAAACTTTTGAATAAGCAGTGTGTCATTTATTTTTTAAATTAAGAATAAACTGCAGAAAATGACCTTTTTTTTCAGGACTGTTATTATGGAATATGAATAATTTTAATAACCGATGCTAAGACAAGTCCTACCTTTAATAATTATTACAGCACAGTTAGTTGTGATCTCAGTGGCTGAGAGGCATTCTATTTGGAAATACTGGCACTCCATTTAAATCTCTATGTTACTGGCCTGTAACATATCAACTGATAAAAAAAACAAAACATCCACAAAAAAGTATAGAAGTAACAATCCTACAACAGCCAGAGACATGGGAAAGCAACAACGGCAAATTTGGAGTCTAGATATGCAGCAGTGATGGATCCGAATAATTTTTCTTTGTGGAATGTAAATAAACTATCTAGTGAAAATGCATTATAATAAAAAAATTACACTTTAGTTCATGCTATAATGGATGCTGGGTCGCTGTTCTATGACCTGTGACTGCAGTAAAGTATAGCACTTCCATGTATATGTAACTGCAGAGTTAATTTTGTTATTAATAGATAATAATTAAATAAAATAAAATAATTAAATAGATAATAAATAGATAATTGTAATTAAAAATAACTTGTGTAACTTATTTATTTACTAAATGTTGCACAGAAATAAAGCTGTGTCCAATATGGAATATAAATAATAATGACAGTGATTATAATTTTTTCAGTCAATGTAAGATTCCTCATGTAATGAACTTTTGCTGGCAGTAAAAGTGTGGTGTGTGGGTAAGAACCCGAGTGGAGGATGTTTCAGTGCAAACAGGATGATATTTGATGTCCATGGTAATAAATATAAAGGTAGAAAGAAACATACAGATGTTTTAATGCCAATTAACTCAACAAATGCCCGAACTCATGACATCATCTGGACATCATCAGACAGGCTGTCAGAAAGTCTATTAGAGGCAAAAGTGCTGCGAATTAAAGTCCACTCAGGTGACAAAGAAAGGAGAGGCACTCCAGTGTTGTTTTGGTGAACTCCAGCTTATTATGTGTAGACAGAGCTCCTAACAGACATCAGCAGTCACATTCAACGCCATAAAACACTTTTGTGCCTTTTTGTCTTCTAAAACATCAGGCTTGAGTATCAATAGGTTAACATTTTCTCACTGTCATTAGAAAAAGAGAAAAACCATATTAACCCCTACTGAAGAAGGTTGTGGAGCTAAACTCATATAGAAGATATATTTTCCATAAATTTACATTTTTCAGATGCTTTTATCCAAAGTGACTTCCACTCCCTATCCTACAGGGGGCAGTCTCCCTGGAGCAACTTGGGGTTAAGGGTCTTACTCAGGGACCCAGTGGTGGTGCGCCGAAGGTAGGATTCGAACCCATGACCTCTTGGTGCAGAGGCAAGTATCCTACCCACTGAGCTACCACCACCAGTAATAACATCCAATTACTGCCATACCAGGTAAGACAACTATTTTTGCAGAGGCCAATTATTCAAAGCAAGCATTTTGTTTGTGCCTAACACCTTCATCAATATAGCAGGTTGCAAGGGGTTTGAAAATAGATGTGCTCCTTGGGCATCTTAGCTCAATTTCTTAAGAGAACAGCAATTCATTTACATGGACCTCCCATTTATTTGGAGGTAACCCCCCTCCTTCCCTGCGCATTTAAAAATGAAAAGATTTATTTTAGGTTTATGTTTAAGAGAAATCTATTTCTGATAACATTCATACTTTTGTCTTCCTTACCCTGAACTCTTCTTTGATTGGACTGGAGTTGGTTTGTGGATCCAGTCGGTTCATGTCGTAGTAGACCGAGCGAAGTTGGTTGGCTGGAATGGTGGTATCTCCACAGAGACAAGCCTCCAGAATGGCATCGTGAATAAACACGTACTGCTCCTGACAGGGGACAGAAAGAACAATTAGAAAATGTAATCATGCAAAGTAATTAGTCTCACCAGTTTTCCTCTCATCATCTCAGTTACACAGTCAACACACGACTAGAATTTTTTTTCACATTTCATCTTTTATTGCTACTTTTATTGGAAACAAGTCAATAATAAGCTCTCACATACAGTAGGGAGTCCATGCTACACCCTTGAAAAGGAGCCCGTCAGAGCTTCTTTAGTAAAGGCAATGGTTATATTTTGATTTCCAAAAAGAGATTTTATTTGTTGCGTATCTGTCATGCCGTTTTTGTCAAAAAAATAAATTTTGAAAACCATGGCAACCTCACCAAACACAAATTACATGCAATTATCTTATACTTTCTTGAGGAAAACAGGTTCTCCAACACCCTCTGGCACCGTGTGGAACTGTAATTGCTTGATCAACCAATTAACAAAATTAAGCTGACAATTAGACCAGACATACTCAGGTTTGATTACTGGCTGCTCTATTGAACCTAAGAGAAGGGAGCGTGCAACTGAATGAAATGAAATGATCATCAAAGAATGTTACTTTTTCCTTGTGTTATCTTAGATTCTGTATGCAATCTGAAACCATTTAATGTACAAATATAGCATCTGTATATAGATCTCATATATAGAAATAATCTAAATGTTTCAGTTGTTTTGTGCAAAGTTAAATGGCACTTTCTTAATAGGAACGGTTCTAAAAAAGTGTTGTTATAGTGCTCTATATTGTTAAGTCAAAGACCATATAGAACCCTTTTTTGTATTCTGGAGGCTGGTTTGATTGCCAATTGCTGGATCTCGTTTGGTTTTTAAAGTACCTAGCCAGGTGCGCAAATGTTCTTTACTTGCTGAACTGGTCACGGCAAGATGTGATCTTGCATAATGATGAATTTCAGTATTCATTTTGATGCTAACACTGTCATTCCCTACACTTCCACATCACATAAAATCACAGTGAGGCTGCATTTCATCAACTAATATTAATATCTAAAATAATTCTGATTTGTCTTCAGTTTGCCAGCTGTTTGTGACTGAGGGCCGAATACGGGTTCACCTCCTAGTCACTCATCCATAAGGAGACAATTCAGCGCTTTGATGGAAATCAGTGTTGAAGTGACATTTTGGGACAATCTGGCCTTGTCAGTTTTGACTAAATCATGACACGGGGGTCAGTGCCTCCACGATTAGGCGCCTGCAATCGCAGCTTAATAATCTTCGACCTTTCTGGAGCCGCAACCAAGCAGAGAGCAGCTGTGATGCCACGATCAACATCAAAACAAGCGAATAAAAAAAAAAAGAGAAAAGTTGGGCTTTTCGTTTGAGTGCACATATCCTAATGAGGGAGCATTTCCCATCAAATTTGCAACACAAATCGCTTTCTGTTGTGGCAAATTATCACTGACAGTTCAAACATGCGCATAAAAAGGTAACAAGCGCCCGTAGGGCGACTGGCAGTGCCAACACATGCAAACACCTGCGAGGGAAAAAGCGCACACACACCCTTATGCACACTTTGAAGGTCACTGAACTCATGGAGGATGAATCAGAGAAGCACTGGCTGTATAGTTACTCAAATCCCAATCCAGACGTCATCTATGAAACATTTGCCCATTAAATCCAATGATGCTTGTGATCTAAACGGAATTACAGGGAAATGGTGCATTCAGCTACTCTACGGCTCCGTCCAGATGGTCTGTGTTCAAAAAAGCGAAGAGTTCTTCAGCACCGCTGCAACATAAAAATCACTGAAAGCTGTAAAAAAAAAAAGAAAAAAAAAAAAGGGAGCCAGTTCGCAGTAATATTTGCCTTTAGTTATTCCCACGCCTTTATGGCACTTCTAACAGGCCGATTTGTGTTGCACTCTAAGAGGCGTCTGGCTCTTAAACAGGAAGGAAGTGCAACTGAGAATGTTTTGGTGATTGGCTGAAGAGACATGGTGGCTTTAAATAGGAACAAGCCATGAATGGATAAACACATGAAGATCACACACTATTCAGCTCATGTAGAACTAAATCACAGCCACTCTCTTTTTTCAATCTCCCTAATTCTTCCTCGCTGCTTCTGTCCCTGTCTCTTTCTCTCCCCCTCTATGTTGTCTTTCTTTCTATTCCCCTTCTGAGCATCATCTCCATCACCGTTAAAGATTTATGAAAGCTGAATATAAGCTGAACTGAACGTTTAAAAGGTCAGTAGGTAAATCAAATACCTCAGTCTGGACCATGTTGACCCGGCGAGATCGCAGCTCCCGGACGCAGTTATAAATGTCCACCACGCCTTCCCGCTCAGCCATGTCCAACATGATGTCAATCACAATAAAGCAGCCGGTTCGTCCTGCTCCCGCACTGCAAAGAGGCCAACCACAATGGAGACTGAGACGTACCTTTCTTTACCTGACTGCCTTATTTACAAAGAGAATTGAATACTAGAACAATATGTAATTTATAACTACATTTTGTAATGAAAGTCTTTTCTGAGGATAACCTGTTTAGTACTTCCAACAACCACTAATGTACAGAAACCGGATGAACTGCATAGTAAATGCTGCACACTGGATGTCGGTCCATTATAGAAACTACATTACAGTTTTTTTCAGCATTTAAAGCTTCACAACCCTTTCCAAAAATGCATGGGAAGTTTTTATCATTGCAAGTTTTTGTCATCTTGCTTAATCAAACAGGTGTAATGGCCCTTAAGTGTCCCAAGGGGAGGCTGCTTAACAGAACTATCCCAATCATTCTGCACATAGCTAAGTAGTTATGCTTAAAAGATCTAAGACATTATTCACTTTATTCACTAATAAATTTGTTCGTTACCAACAGAATTCCCAACAAAATATTTATTGCTGACATTTGCCTTTATTGAATATCTATCTTTCATTGAAACCCCTGTCAGTTACCAAAACTAGGCCATTAAGCCTCTCATTGGCTCAATTGGTGTAATAAAGCATAGAAAACATATATAGTAGGGGTGTAACGGTACAGAAAGGTCACGGTTCGGTTCACACTATAGTTCTGACATCACGGTTCGGTACGGTTC
>JBBJLR010000042.1:30073431-30080061 GCA_037577145.1 Brachypetersius gabonensis | reverse complement strand
GAGCTTTGGATTTTCCCAAACACAGGGGTAGTTGTGGAAGGGTATGAATACTTTTGGACATGCCACTTTTTGCATAACTGTACATAAAAGCTGAGAAATGTTTTTTTCCCCTCAATGATGTCTTTAGTACATCATTGTATTATGGTTTTTGCATACACCTATGTCATTTCCCATCTAAATATGACTTGCTGGTTGAATAAAATCGACTTAAAGTGAAAATTTGCCTGGGGTATGAATAATTTCAAGGCTCATATATATGTGCGTGTGTGTGTGTGTGTGTGTGTGTGCGTGTGTGTGTGCGTGAGTTGCACACCGTGGATGTTGCAAGTACTTGGATATGTGAGTCAAAACTAAAGTTTGACTGCACACTTTCATCACTTGCACAAAAAATAAAATTAACAATACAAATCTGAGTTGCCCTGCTGTGTGAACACAATGCTAAAATGTTAAGAGTAAAAGCACTTATTAGCTCCAGAACCAGATCAAATCTAAAAAAGGAAACCTCAGACACCCAGTGTGAGAGTGGGTGTTCATGTTCAAGCACTAACCTATTAGAGCTTCGAAGCAGTTGGCCATGGCGTGCCTGAGGTCAGACTCTCTGCACAGGTCAGGACCGTGAGCATACAGCATGAACCGGTCCAGTTCCAGTTTCTGAAAGTAAAAAAAAAAAAGTCATCACCTCCACTCCACAGCCAGACTAGTGGTTATAGGCACATACACAATATATATTAACAAATATATTCTGACCTTTTCACTTCATTTTAAACTGTAAAATGTAAAGGTAAACCTGTATTCATACTGTATAGTTTACACTGAACGTCCACAGTGCTAGAATGTACATACAGATGTTAAACCCGAAGAGACTGCACTGTAATTTTTGCACGTACCTTCTCTTTGGTATAAGCAGGTTAATATAATAAAAAAATAATTTACAATAATAAAAATACAGGGCTTTAAGGTGAACAAAATGAAAAACATGAAAACATTAGAGACGCTCTAGGGGAAAATTCTGGACTACAGCTGTGTCAAAGGGCAGCAGCCAATCAGCAGCAAGGAGGCTACTTTCAAACCTCGCACCTCTGAGTACAACAGTCCCAAGACACTTTCTTTGTGTTCTCTGGACAGTCCCAAAACATTTATAGTTATTTTTATAGGAAAATGTGGCTGGATATACATTAATATTTATGCTACAAAATTAGCAAATTGTACTTTTCTTAAATTTAGCACTAAAATGCATGAAAAATTATATATTGCCTGAAAAAAAGCTGTGACGTCCAGGTCTCATCCATCACACCCCCTCGTCCTCATTCTGGTTGTACATGTTTGGACGCAGTACTTAGCAACCCAGCATGAGAACGAGGAGGTGTGATGGACGAGGAAAAACCGAGAATATGTGATGTGGTAGAAGTCTAAGGGGCCGTTCACATATCTCGCCTTTTGCGCGCTGAAGTCCATTATTTCAAATGTAGATGCACGGCAGCCGCGCTCATGACAGAAGTTTTTTCAGGCGCATCTGTGCCAAGTTGAAAACATTTCAACTTTTCAGAATGCTGCAAGCGCACCGCGGGTCATGTGACAAGATTCAACCAACTAGCTTTCTCGCCTTTTCCATTACACTGACGCCTCAGCAGAAACATGGAGGAGCAGCTCATCATTGTGGTCCAGGGATTTCCTGAACTTTATGACGTATCAAGCCCCCATTACTTTTCAAAGCCAACTTTTCCTAAAATATAATCCAACTGGTCCTTGTCAAGTCCGAAATATTCCCCATGTTTTTTACGTTTTTGAAGAATGGGGTGCACCCAAACACTACGGCGTTTTTTCTTTTCTGCGTAAATAAATCGTGTAGCAGAGTTACAGCAAAAGTTTTTCGTTGGTGGAAATCCATTGCTGAAATTCATGGAGAGCGCGGCTGATGGTTGCTTAGCAATGACAGACACTTCCGGAGCGACAGACAGACAGACAGACAGACAGACAGACAGACAGACAGACAGACAGACAGACAGACAGACAGACAGACAGACAGACACACACACACACTATTCGCGGGTGATCACATTCTATGATCACCCGCATATAGTGAAAAATCGCGCTTTGTTTGTCAAAAAATGCCTTAAGGTGCCTTTTTTAATAGTGTAAACCCAATATCTGCAGAACACTTTAATTTCATTTTAAACTCAGTTTAATACATTACCCTTAAAGAAAATGTAAAGACATACCCGTACTGTACAGTTTGCACTGAACTCTTGCAGTGCTAGAATGTAAATACTGATATTATCGTTGTACAGACAGCGAGAGAGTCCGCGCTCCGGAAAAGTCTAACTAGAGAGAGAGAGAGAGAGAGACAGAGAGAGAGTGACAGAGAGAGAGGGCTCCGCAATATATAATTAATGTATTTTAGTGCCAAATATTAATACAATACAAATCGCTGCCGGATGAACAGTAAATTATTGAACTGTAAAATTGATTGGTGGTTACTCCTACATTTTACTCTCATTACTAATAAAAAATACATTAAATTATTACTGTATTTACCCTACTTATACAAAAAGGAAACAACAAGCATACCAAAGAAAACACTCTCAATGAATTACAGTGGAGTCTATACAGGGGTAACATCAGTATTTACATTCTAGCACTGCAAGAGTTCAGTGTAAACTGTACAGTAGGGATACAGGTTCATCTTCTATAAATTTTCATTAAGGGTAATGTATTAAACTGAGTTTAAAATGAAATTAAAGTGTTCTGCAGATATTGGGTTTACACTATTAAAAGAGGCATTGTTGGGCATTTTTCGGAGTGTGCAGATTGCCAGTCCGCCCCCCTCCAAACCACGGCCGTTGGCCTGTAATTCTCGCCCGAGATGCTGACATGAGTAAAAAAAAAAAACAAAACTCAAAAACATTGCCACGAGAAAAGCAAAACAAACAAAAAAAAGCAACTAAATATACACACACACATATATATATACATTTCCTGAATAAAGTAATATGAATAAAAAAATACCAGTGAACTGATGGGGAGAAGAAAACGTTTCTTTGGTACATAAAAATGTAACATTTGTGCATTTGGAAAATTTCTATCCAAAATAACCTCCCATTGAACCATCTTATTGATAACGGTTTATGGTGCGCTTAGCTGGACAAAGAGTTTAGTCCTAGTCTGCTGCTGCCCTGCTCCTAGGACAGCGGTGCTTTCCTCTGTTACATCAACCACCACCTTTGTCTGGGTCCATTAAAAACATGAAAATGTTTTTAATGAAACGTTGGTGCAATGTGAGTTTGATCCTCACCTATATGCCACAACCTTCCATGGCCAGGATTCCAAGACAGCACAAATGGCTTTGCATCTTCTGTGTGGAGAGGATGGTCCTTCCTCTCCCTCTACTACTCAGCACTTTGCTAGCCAGTGGGGGAAGTTATCTGACAACAGAACTGGCAGTTGGTGTTCTCCACCAATTGTGTTGAGTGTTGCACTAGAACCACTTCAAAAAGACACACCAGAGCTTCATGTGACCTGATGGAAGCACATGTCACTGGATTGTTTCTCAGCTACATTGGGGAGGAAGAAAAAGTTGTCCCTTTCTGAACATGAAGTTGAGAGTTTAAGTTTTCAGGGCTGGTGGAAAGTAATTTGAATAATTCCTGTTGTTCACTTAAAATGAATTTGACAGCTGGATGGAAATGTGGTTTCGTCTCTTTATCTCATTATCCATCTCCCTTATTCTGCCTCTTATTTTCTCTGAATCCCTTGCTCTCATTTCTCTCTCTCTCTCTCACTGTGTAAATGACAGATGTTCCCATGTGCCACCCAGCTGTGTCACAGTCATGAGTATCGAGAGAGAGAGAGAGAGAGAGAGAGAGAGAGAGAGAGAGAGAGAGGGGGGGAGAGAGAGAAAGAGGGGAGAGAGAGAAGAGAGAGAGGAGAGGAAAAACAACAGAGGAGACGAGCAATAATCTGATGTGACCTTCACCGCAACCCGATTGCTCGCAATGCATTTTGCTCTGCAAACAGTACTGAAATTCGAGTGACAACCAAAATAATTTCATTGACCATGAATTCACCTCTTTTTGATCACTTTGATCACTCTAAACTCCACTTAACTCAATGTTTAACCCTTAGAACCCTGAGGGTATTTTTCCTGTTTCTGCTTCATTTGTTTTTTCTAATTTAGCAATGCGTAATGTACAGATCATCTTTTTTATAAAAACATCCTACAACATGATAAAAGTATTTTTTTTATAATTAAACTAACTATTTGGACATAACTGATGCAAAAAAAAACATACGTAAAAACATACATTTTTAAAGTGTTTGGATAATCATTAAAATTAAAATAAAATATAATTTACAATCAAGAATAACTAGAAAATTTTTACAGTCCCTCTTCATCTGCATCATGCTTCAACAGTTAATATTGCTGGTTCAGCCCAGCCCTACTCTCTCACACACCCCCCTTCTGTTCATCCTCAAACTCTCACACGACGAATGTTTTTCCCACTTGTTTTTACAATTCAAAATTAAAACATATTGTTATTTCCACTTTTAAACACCACCACTTTTTGTTTTTAATTGACTAAATTTTTAAAAAGTTAAAAAAAAAATTGATCTCTGATTCTATAAAACATACAATCACAGTTTCCTGTGACATCCGAGGCCTCCACTGTTAACACAGAAGTAAAGAAGTATTTTATACAAGACTATGTTTTGGCAGCGCTATGCCTCCGACACACTGACTCATAGTTTGGTTGCTGAGGGCTTAGAAGGTATTTTCTTACATTTGTTATTTTTATCTTATTTCAACATTTATCATTTCTGAAATGAAACTGGAAAAAGTCCGTTAAAATTTTTTTTTTTTTTTTTTTTAAATGGTCAAGTAAAATAGTCACAAAGATGACTATAGGTTTTACAATAACAGACATGTATGTTTAAAAAGGTCAAACTAGAGATCAAACTAGAGCAGCTAATTAAACTAACAATTCACACCTTCCACAGATAATTTTAACCACAAATACGAAAGGTTCTGTCCTCTTGAATTAAAGCAATACTCTAGAAAAGATTTAAGGATGTGTGATGGCTAGCTGGCTCAAGCTATACTGGAAAAGCAAGCAAAGTGCAACCAACACTGGCTGATGACACACTCAGGCTCAAAGAAAGGTAAAACTTAAAACACCGTAGCGACTCTGTGCTGCTTTAAACATTTGGTCAGGTGCTATGTGCAGGCTAACTCGCAGCTAATTAGCTTCCCACATGCACTGAATTAATGTTTTATTTCTTCGCTAAAATGAATCCACAAATGCCATGCATGCAAGCTTGTAGCTAAACAAATTTGGCATTTGGTTCAATTTTGGAACAGAGAATACAACCCCTCCCTAATCGGTCATCATACAAAGTACATTCCGTGTAGACGTCTGCAGTAAGCCCACCAATCATCCTTTAAATATATTTTTAATTTCAGTGTCAGTTCTGTAATACAGAGCTGTATGCAAATATTTGAACCCCCTTGAATTTAATATACTGGGACAGAACATAAAATTGGGCATGTGCAAAAGTTATAGAAAAAAGACAAATCTAAACTGTGTTCTTTAACAAGTCTAGCCTAGACAGCCTTAGTCTGTGTAATATCTGCATTCCTTCTGGAGGAACTGGAGTTTAATTTATATTAAGGTTCCATTCAAGATCTGTTAAAAATTGAGTTATTAAAAAAAAAAACTATTTTCTGTAATAACTAATGAATTAAGTCAAATATCTTACTGATTGCCTAAATAAAATCTAAATATTATTTTATTTTATTTAATTGTTTTTAATTTAATACAACTATACAGATCATATGTATTGCAAAGTTAGTACTTTTATTTTGGGATTTTTCTGCATAGAGCAAACTTAAATGCAACACATTTCAGTCAATCCTCTTACATTCTTGACCACAAGTAAGCTTCCTGACCACATCTGACCTCTGAAAACCTGCATCAGGGCCCAAAGGGCACGACAGCTTAAAGAACAAGACGAGTCATTTCCACTAAGAAGAGGTTATTGCAGAGGTCTTGCCCTCTTGCTTGAGAAGGATTTCCCATCCTTCAGATTTTCCTAAAAAGCATCCAAAGTGCCCAGAAATTATCTGCCTTATCTCCACTCAAGGGACACTGACAGCCCAACATACTCAACCTACCAGACAAGGTGAGGTGCCAGTTGAGAGAGACCTTTTTCCAAGTCTGTGCAACCTCTTTCTTGACCTGAGTTTTTCAATCAAGCAGTTGCAATGCACTGATGTACATAATTTAATACCATTTTAAATTAAATGGAAAATCAAACTTGACACATCTGAATGATTTTCAAAGTTATTATAAACACCATTTGCATAGTTTAAAAAAAATGCCTTTTCTTTAAAGCATACCATTTTTTGCATTCATAATTTCAATTGCAAAACATTTAATGAACATGACAAAATTTACAAGCAATGTGAATGCATGAAAAGTCAATGACCGGTGGTGAATGGATGGAGTTAATCGGAGCAAATCTGTGAGCAATGTAAAATATGTGAAAAATGTTTGCCCGTCAAAAACCAAGAACCTTAAAGTAGGGCTAGAAAATATGCAGCAACGTGTGTGTGTGTGTGTGTGTGTGTGTGTG
>JBBJLR010000042.1:30068431-30070931 GCA_037577145.1 Brachypetersius gabonensis | reverse complement strand
CAAAGATCTCACCCTTTATCAATGTTTTTCCAGAGGATAAACCATGTTTGGTTGAGGGTGACAGATAGATGGCCTCCCAGTGTTAATTTTTCATCACGTCTCTCGATCTCACTGCTGTAAACTCGTTTTAATAAGACTTATCAACATAATTAGATTAATTATTCAACGTCTCACTGACAAAGCAGCCGAGCAGGGGTCAAAAAGAAATTGGACGGGAAATCTATTATTAATGACTAAAGTTGAACTGAGAAAACCTCCCCCAAGATCTCTAAGTCTTTTAGACGCTTGTCTAGAAAAACAGGACTCCCCACGAACTGCATATCAATGTGATTACAAGAAAGTGGATTATTAACTCTGCAGCTATGAGGACAGAGACCAAGATCAACTTCTGAACTGTTCATCCTCTCTGGTGATCTTCTATTTACTCAAAATTTTATCTTCACAGCCGTTTCTTCTGCGGATCCCGTCTAGGCCTTCCTATGATGCACATCCTGCCACTGTTCTTTCAAACCCTCAGTCTCTCATGTCATAGTTCTAAGAAGGCAACAGCAACTCTTTAAGACCCAGCATAGTCTGCTACTATGTAGTTTACACTGATATTAACAGATAGGACTGTATATTATACTATATATTACTTCATTAAAACCTGCTAAACTAATATAGTATATAATAGATTGAGACTTATTATTTAATAAAAACTACAAGTTGCTTGGTACCTGCTATTACAGTCATATGTAAGTTATGTAGTTATGACATATGGGCCTTGGCAGCAGAGGAGGTTCTCTAAGGTTTGCTGTGCTCTTTCTAGCTCACCCAGCACCTATGAACTCATACAGTATAGGCAAAACCTGTTTGTATGTATGTGTTATCATTTGTTTATGGGGAACGCTTACCGTTTCTTCATGAGCAGGACCACCCCGAGGAAGATGATGACGAAGAGGAGGATGCCAGCGATGACTCCGGCGATCTTCACCGTGTGGTCTGTTTGTTTCTCTGGCTCCACTGCATTCGGCTTGTGGGTTGCCGCCCCTGACAAGGTCAAGGGTCCAAAGTAAAAAGTCACTTTTCAGGCCAAATTAGCAACTGCTTTGAACTGTAATCACTGAAATGTGTACATTCAAATTTCCTATATTTCTGTTTATAACTGATAACTGCTGATTGTACACGTTTGAATCACTCTTTTTTCAACGTACTACAAATTCAGAGACACTGTTGGGTTTGGTTGTAACTTAGTTTGGCTGGGAAACGTCTAAGTGCTTAATGCCTGGCACTGATAGCAGGTTTGCAAACTGGTGAATGACCTTTAAATAAGCAGCAGAAATAGCGTTAAATACACATTTGCACACCATTCACATAAATGCAGCACGATGTTGGCAGTGCTGTTTTAAAGCATTGCCAAGATATAAACTTTATTTAACCTTGAATGTAAAGTATTGGAATTCCATTGAGACTTTTGGGCTATTTATTTGTGGGATCCAGGCACCGCTGGTTGATAATGCTGGAGCTATGTGTTCCTTGCTACCTGCCAGGGAGAGATAGCCTCAGGGAGGCAATATACGATAGGCCCAACACTGCCTCTCCTCCCCTGTAGATAAGAGTGTTCCACCATGTGTGTGTGTGTGTGTGTGTGTGTGTGTGTGTGTGTGTGTGTGTGTGTGAGTGTGAGTGTGTTTGTGTGTAAGGGTGAGTGTTTATGCTGTAATGAGGAGCCATGTCAGCTCAGCCACCTGTGAATAGAGCGGTTTCCTGACAGTGAGTTTAGGATGACAAATGAGAGAAATGGAACATTCTGCTCCACTGTGTGTGTGTGTGTGTGGGGTGTGTGTGTGTGTGTGTGTGTGTGTGTGTACGTGTGTTTTCCCACAGGTTTAAATTCACTCCTCTCCAATCATGCAGAGATTTAACACTACATCCAGACACCCTGTTAGGGAATGGTTTTGTGTGTGTGTGGCTGTGTGTGTTTACATATGGATGTCCTGCAAGCTTGGATGCATAACGAGCGTGTCAGAGTGGAGTGTTTGTGGAAGCGTGTGCACCGAGTGTGTGTGTGAGCGCAGGACACTGTCACATCGAGGGAGTGTGTTGAGTGAGTTGAGTGCATGCAAGTTTGCTTTTACACCGCAGAAACAGAAGAGCGTATTGCATCAGTACACACACACACACACCTACACATGTACGCCCACACACACTCTCTGGGTCCCTCATATGGGCCGTGATGGTGGTAGTAATGGAAGCGGATGCATAGAGACAGTCTTGGCAGGGTAAGTGTCTGACCTGTTAGTTGGTTGTCGCCTGCAGCCGGAGCAATGCGGATGTAGGGGGTAGTGAGCTGCGTCACTAGAATAGCAGCTGACAGAGCCATATCCACAACAGCATGCAGAGAGAGAGAGAGAGAGAGAGAGAGAGAGAGAGAGAGAGAGAGAGAGAGAGAGAGAGAGGGAGAGAGAGATAAATATATAAACCAGAGAGAAAGAGAGAGAGAGAGACACAATAAAAGAAA
>JBBJLR010000042.1:30030116-30042106 GCA_037577145.1 Brachypetersius gabonensis | reverse complement strand
CTCTGTGGCTCTGGGTGAAGAGTTTTGGAAAAACACCATTTATTGCAGTTCAGTCAGTCTTTGGCGATACGGATATTTTGCATGCTGATATCGCGATGACGATAAATTTGCGATTTATTGTGCAGCTCTAGTTAGCATCGTCTCATGGCTAAACAATGCTGAGAATAATAAAACTCAAACAAGTCGATAAAAAATAATAGACCATAACAACAAATGCAGCTCCGACAGAAAAACTTTCCATTGGTTCGACTTCATGTACACGGTTTTGGGATGACAAATGATAACCTGTGGGCAGAGACGCGTCAGCAGTACCACTTCCAGGCTGCAATTACAATCAAAAATCAAAGTGCGCTTCCATGCCATCGCAGTAAAGTTTAGGAACAGCATGGTTCCTCTACACCTATGGAAAAGAGTCTTATGATACACAGTGTATCAACATTTTTTGGATGTTTGTGACTTCCAATAGCAGATTAAAGAGGTCACTGCTTCCTTTTATGGCTATCCATGAGACTCATGTCAGCTAGAAGATGAAGGAGGTAGAAGCAAAAAAATGGGATCTAAAGTGAATAGAGAGAAAGAAAGAAAGTATATGAGAGAGAGTGTGAGAGAGATGGAGGCTGGTCAGAGGGAAAAAAAAGTTGAAATCTGTTTTTGATATTACTGCTTGTCAGAGGAATCTCAGTTTGAACCCTTTGATATTGTCAAATCAAAGGCAGGACTTGACTTCAGGCTTAGTGCTTCTGGGGCACGAAGACAAAATAGAGTCTAAGGCCAGTCCTGTCTGAGTGTGCTTAGAGCACTCATACACACACTGAGAGAAATACACACACCTGGGGAAAACTGATGGCCACAATGCTGAGAATTTGGCAGCTCTATTTAAAAAAAAAAATCCTTCGAGACTGCGATGGATCGATGCATGGCCTCTAGCTTCCAACCCCAACAAAAAACAAGTCCGTATTAGAGCTGGATTGACGTGTTATGACAACGCAAAGCCGCAGCAGACTCGTCCTGAATCCTTAAACTTCCTAGTTGTACAGGATGATATGACAGAAGGTACAAAGCAATCTCTCAGCTCTATCAGCACAACCATGTTATGATGGATTTATGTGGCCTGTAATATAGTTTATACACCACTATAGGCTACACACTAAAAGCCAGAATCAATTCGCTTTCAGTCAGCACCAATTGGTTTTCCTTCTTTGTCTTTGATACTCAATAAATCAAGGAAAATCGTACGGACGAGGTGAAGAATGATGTTCGATCCTTAAAATATCATTTTAGACCAAAGAAGAAAGATTTGTCATACGACATTAAAAGAAAACTGTAGAATAGAAGTCTGCCCTCAAAATAACTGCAAGCCAATCTGGAGTTATTATTATTCAGATGTAAGCATGAAATCATATTTATCTCTTTGCATGACACAATGTTTTACATTTACGTTTAATTTGCATACTGTATGGACAGATACAAGTCTGTACTATCTCTGTTTGTTTCGAACATTGGAAGTAAAATGGCAATGTAAAGTACGGTTTATCTTTCCGCAAAAAAAGACTGTAAAACAACAATTATGCAAACACTTCTATCTGTAATAAAACAGTTCTATTCATAAATAGAATTTTGGCATTAAATTAAATGTTAGAATGTGCATTTTTTGACACAATTTTTGACAACACTTGTTTAAATGAGCTATGAAGTGGACATACTTATAATTAACGTTTGCGCTTGAGGACCTTGGTGCTGTTAGTGGCTATTTGTATCATTTATAGCTCAAGCTTCTGAAAACAGGTGCCAACACTAAAGTACTCATTGTAGCATCAGTTTTTATCAGTTTCCAATCATAATTAACATCTCTTTTACTTATGAACCCAAAATATGGTGTCGATTGTAAGGTTAGAATCTGCATTTTTAACAGAATGTCTGTTCAACGACTGTTTATTTCTGTTGTGCGCTGACAAGTGTTCTTTATTAATGACAAACCTTTCATTGTTCCATTCCAAACTTGTGGAAACGGTTTCACTAGATGGCATCAAGGTTTAAAGAATCCTGAATCTGTTCAAGAACCTGTTCTCTGTAGGTTCTAAAGGTGTATGAGAGAGTGTGCTGCTCTGTGCTCAGTGATAGACTGTAGTAATGGTAGTTTCTGATTGCTGTTAAATGTGGAGCCACAAGAT
This sequence comes from Brachypetersius gabonensis, assembly GCA_037577145.1. Lineage (NCBI taxonomy): Eukaryota > Metazoa > Chordata > Actinopteri > Characiformes > Alestidae > Brachypetersius > Brachypetersius gabonensis. The sequence goes on along the minus strand of JBBJLR010000042.1, from coordinate 30,039,935 downwards.
TTAGAGCAGGATTAAACACGTCTGAGTTTTAATATGAACTTCTAAGCTGCAACATTTGGGATAAAAGAGGCAAAATGTTAAGGAACTTCAGAGAGGTCCGTCACAGTAACAGCACTTCATGACTGATACACGGAAAACGATAACGGCTAGTTCTCCAGACGCGGCCAGATTATGAGTGAGCACCAGGCTAAAGTGCAGAAAGAGGAGCTTCTGGATGGAAATGTCACAATTCCTCACACAACTGACAAACCTTTTGCGCTGTATTACTGGTTGAACTTTTACGTTGGTATAAATTTTGTTAAAGAGCCTTTTTTTAACTGTTAATTTAATACACTTATTGTCTGGTTGTGCACATCTTAAATTGTTGTATTTTAATTCATGATGAGTTTAAAGTTATTAAAATGGGATGAAGCTAAATTGAGAAAATCTATCTAATAATTGATTAAATCAAGCTTTTTTGTCACTGTAATATCCGCAATAACACGTTCCACGGAGACCATTCCAGTGCGGGTGCACACTCACCTCAAACTGGGTGATGACTCCGTAGGTGTGAGCTGGCTCTCTCCATTTGAGAATGATCTTCTCCTCATACACGCTGGCCTGGATGGAGTCTAGAGGAACCTCCCCTGGCACTAAGAGGAAATAGCAACACAAGAGGTGACGGCATTGTTCAGATCGTTTAAGCTGTTGTTTTCTTTACCAACAAACTTAAGTGCTCAGGCGTAGCCACTCAGTTCAGTTCATCACTTTCTCAAACTTTCTGATTTGAGGTCAATACTGCAACAATGTACTGTTAACAGCGACTAAAGGGTTTAATCGGCGTGAAGCTGTTTTGACAGAGCACGGCCGAGGTGCTTGCTGCCCCCCCACTGCAGGGAAAAGAACGCCGCACATGTTCTTATATTAGAAGTGAACTAGTGCAGCACCCCAGGGATTAGTGGGCTTTTCAATCTGATCTCAGTGTTTACTAGAGGCAGACCTGCCCTGGTGACCCACCTCTCCTTAATGCTCACTGCAAGCCTCTGATCCACTGTGTGTGTGATGCTGAAAGAGATCATCTAAAGGAAGATCACTCCACCCTGCTGCTACACTTTCACCTTGGGGTATATACACATGCACTCACGCACTCTCACACACACACACATGCACACACGCGCGCGCACACGCACAAATACACACCTACACACATACAAGCATACATGCACATGCAAGAGCACACTCCAGCTTTTCAGCTTGTTCTCTGAACATATCTAAAGTAAACATGAACGAACATAGCATATGTGTGTGTGTGTGTGTGTGTGTGTGTGTGTGTGTGTGTGTGTGTGTGTGTGAAAGCACCTCTGAAGTGTATTTGCTGTTGAAACTAATAATGAATTAGGTCTGAATAAAAGGAAAACATTGAACATCAAAAACCTGCAGTTATATCAAGGGCTGATAGAAAACTGTTGCTCTAATTAGAAAACATAAGAATGTTGTTTATTTCTCTGATGGTACAGTTAAATGAAAAACTTAATTAGTAGTTCAAAACATCACACTATAATTGTAGTAAACCAAATGAAAATACGGATTTGTGGAAAAGAGTTTGAAGAGCACTGCCGAGCTGAACTCGTTACACTACTCTGTGAAAATGTATTAATTTAGTGTATATGGCTGATGTTTTTTTTTATCGTTTTGCCCCCACCTTAAGTCATGACCGGTTTCCACCCACTATCAAGGACTCTCATAATCACAATGTAGGGTGAGGGCTGGTTCATGCCTCCTCCATTGTCAGTAATGCAGTGTCACTGGACAACACACCACGCTTGGAGGAGAACACTAACTGCTGACTCAGCATAGTCTGTAAAGGTATCTGCAGAAAACACTTAATCAGATGTTAAGTGTTCAAGTAACTAAGAATCCAGTCCAAGTAACTAATCTAGCCTGATGCAGCACACATTCATATTGAGTGATGTGATGTCGGCTGTTTTTAATCGAATTTTTTGGCTGGTACTAGTATTGGCAAAAGAACAAGTCGTGTGCCATCTCTACTTCAAATATTACTAGAGATGGGCCCGATCCGATATGATATGATATCGGTATCGGGTCCGATATAGCCATATCTCTAATATCGGGTATCGGTTGGACAGCCCCGATCTCTATATTCCAGTTTGCAGCTTGCGCTGGACCTTAAACTCGATATGAGACGTGTTACCGCCCCCACTGTGGCAACATCAATTTGAGCGAGCCGTTATTTTGAAATGTCACTCGTTTGGAGATAATTTAGTTTGGAAACACTGAAAAGCAAGATGGTGTCACACGCACCAGATCACGTGACGTCAATCGGCACCGGAAGGGACTCACGGAGGGTATATAAACAGGAAGTAAGTGTAGATCTTCACACAGACATTGAAGTTACAGACTTCACGCCCACGTGTCGACTCTCACCTCTTCCAAATCATCTCGACTCATCTCTCATCCGTACCGTGAGTAACCAGACTCCTCGGAGTCAGTTTATATACCTGTCTGTGTGTTAGTTCAGAACGCGAGTCCACCTTGGTGTGGATTCTAACTCCCTTAGGAGCGTTCTCAGAGCAGCTGCGTGGTTTACCAGCTCTCTCGTGTCTCTCACGCCCGAGCCCTTCCACCACGCTACACTGTGGGCTCCGTTCACTCAATATTCTGCCTTTCACCGTGACAGACGGCTACTTGCAATGTGTGCAAAACCAGCGTACCGAGTGGTGGAAGTACGATTGCGTCGTACAATACAGCAAATTTAATCAAGCAGAGATTTCATGGAGATGCTAACAAACAGGGAAAAGGACACCAGGCAGCAGACGCTTGCTGACGTTTTCCAAAACGCAACAAATTTACAGCAGATAACCCAAAAGCAGACTCTTAGCTCTCCCTAAAGACCTCTTAGGGATTCTTTTGGGGTTCTTTAGTGTGTTTTGTCTGCTGTTTTTGCCCTACTCCCCTCTCTCTGTCTCTCACAGCACGACCAGGCTAAAGTTGGGCATCTCGTAACTCATCTCGTCCACCTTAAATATAGAAGTGGTTATATTACACTCTGCTCATGTTGTGTCTTTGAATTTACGTAATTTAAATGTATTGCACTTTATTTTTTTACACAGTTGTTGCTGCTAAAATGGACATAATACTTGAACCTTTTAGATTATTCTCTAACGGCTAAAGTTGGGCATCTCGTAACTCGGCCCGTCCACCTTAAATACAGCAGTGGTTAGATTGCACTCGGCCTGAGTCGCCGAATTCATGTTATTTTAAATTTATTAGTTTTGCACTTCATTTTCTACTCAGTTGTTGCTGCTAAAATGGACATAATATTTGCACTATTTATTTGATTCGGTCAAGATTATTGCGATTTTGATGTTTACAAAATTTTACAGCAGCTACCTTTTTAAGAAAAGTGACATAAAAATTCCTTTGGAATGCCTTTTAAATTCAGTGTAATTTATTCTGTGATGTAACCTAACTAACAATCAGCACACTTTCAGCAAAAATAATGCTAATATTAAACTAAAAAGACTTGTTATATCGGTATCATCTGTATCAGTATCGGCAGTCATGTATCGGAATAGGATCGGAGCTGGAAAAATCGTCCCATAAATATTACAAAATGTACAAAATTGTCATACAACTCAGTTTTAGAAATATTCAACTTTGGAAGCAGTTGATTTTGCTTGGATTAAAAAGATCTATAATTATATGTTTGGTAGATGTTTGTCGATATGTAGCTTTCGCTTAGAGTATCCCTTCATGCCCAACTTAGATTATCACTTCACTTCACTCAATATAATGCATTTCAAAGTTTCAAAATATGAAAAGTCAGCCTGAAACCATAACCCTCACATTAGTTTCTTCCTCTCGTAACTACATAGAATACATTGTTACTGAATCATTTGCAGAAATGATGGAATATGTCTTTTTATTATTGCTTTTTAATGTTCAGTATTAAGGTCAGACTAATGACTACCGTATGCTTAGGATTAAAGAATAATAAAGACAGATTTGATCAAAATGACAGGAATGTACACTATTTGATTTACACTGTTTGCTTCTGTAATTGCTTTTGTTTCATGGTTTCAGAAACAAATGAAAAAAAAAAAAATTGGAAAAGTTTTAGACTAATTTAAGGGTTGTTCTAAGGCAGTAGTTCCCAACCTGGGGACCGGGCCCCCCTTAGGCGGGCGCTAGAGATCACAGGGGGTGCGCAGAATATTGTTTTCCAAAATTATAATTGTACACAATAAATTCTTAAAGAGAGAAACATAAAAGTGTGTGTGTATAAGAGTGTATAAGTACAACCACTGTTTATTTTTTGCAAATAAAAATTTGTAATTAATCACTTTGTTCTTTCTGTGCGTCTACGCGAGTAGGAGTTGGGGGGGCTGGCTTGTCTTGGACACAGACTAGGAGGGCTTCAAGGAAAAAAGGTTGGGAACCACTGCTCTAAGGGTTACATTTCTCCCATATGGTTACTGTCTGGAGATTATATTTATCTCTCTTCGTCTGTCTTACCGTCCTCATCAGTCTGAAGGTGGATCTCGTCGCTCTCCTTCACGCCCTCGCGGTTCCGGAGCACCAGTTTGACGCTCAGGTTGGTGAATGGTGTCAAGTTATGGATGGTGTGCTGGGGGGCGGAGCTCTTGCTGTCGTAAGATACATCGTCCCGGCTCTCCTCTTTCCCACCCACGCGGGCCCGGTACTGCACTGTCAGACTGTAGTTATGGCAACGAGTCACGTTGTAGCCAAACGGCTCCCAGCGGATGGTCACCTGCCTGGACTTGACGTCCAACACTTTCAGCTGCCGAGGTCCATGCATGGGCTCTGAAGCAGAGGAAAACAGAAATAGCACTGCTTTACTGAAACATTTAAAAGGAAAGAGAAAGAAAAAAGAGAAAACAATAAAAGACATTTGAAGAGTGAAGGAATCAGAATAAAAAAAACTGCTTATGTAATGACTGCACAGACACACAAAGACAAGAAACATATAAAATATAGTATAAAGTCACAATAAAAATGCCTTGTACTAAATACACTAAAGAGTGCTATTTATATAATGCTGTTGATTACAAACAGGACGTTTTGTATAAGCGAGGACAGCTTGACACTGAGCTAAAGGAGCCCAAACAGGAGGAGCCCAAACATTTTATGTTCGGTGTAGAGATGCAGTAATGGGAAGAGTTTTATAGCCCCGTCATACAAGCTGAACAGGAGAGGCACTAAATGTTCATCACATTTTCAACTTTTACTGCATGTGCAGAGGGTGGAATAAAATGAGCACGTTTTCTAATGATTTCGACACATTTTCTAATATGGAATCAGGTGGCAAAATGTCAGTTATGCAAAACCAGACTTCCGTACCTTTCAGGACCACAAGAGCATATAATATGCTGATTCAGCAACAAACCAGCTTTGCACAGTAGCCTCTCTATCACATAGGCAGACCATCAGTCTGATGTCTGAAGTTTACTCCCTTAGTCCTTCTCTAGAGCAGTGGTTCCCAACCTGGGGTCCGGGACCCCCTGAGGGGGACGCGAGAGATTGCAGGGGGTGCGCACAATTTTGTTTACCAAATTATATTCATAAAATTCATAAAATCCTAATGTCTGAGAAATGTAAAAGTGTGTGAGTATAAGAGTATAAGATCAAAAACCTACAACCGCTGTATACTTTTTGCAAATAAAAGTTTGTAATTAACCACTTTATTCTTTTGTGCGTCTGTGCGGGTAGGCGTTGGGGTGGGGGGTGGGGGTTGGGTGTTGGGGGGTGGCTGACTTGTCTTGGACGTAGGCAAGGGGGGCTTCAAGGAAAAAACACTTCTGTAGAGCATGTTATACATGCCTATATTCAATAAACACATGACTACACATAAGGATTCAAACTAAATGTAAAAATATTTGATACCGTTTTTCACAATTTTACCCCAAGTGTAGTTGATCAGCCAAGACATGCTTGGAGTCCAGTTTTTTTCTTCTTTATTGTTGACGGATTCGTGCTACGAAGTTAAAGTTGCTGACAAAAAACTAGAAGGCAATACGCACAAGCAGTTCCACCTAAAACCAAAACTTCTCTCAAACAGCTCCAACTGCATCTAGCTCTTCATTAAGGTGGTACAAAATTGTCAGTGTGGTTTAGAACACAGTGTGCTTTACTGTGAGCCGTAAACATAAACTTCATTGCTATACACAGTCATACAGACAACACCAGGGCTGCTCTGTATTGGTAACGGTCATCAATCAATTTTAGATCAGCACTTCTACTCATGAGATGGATTAAAAAATAAAAACCTTCCCTGATTTCGACATTTTTTTTGGTACATTTTTATAATTCACAGTAAAGCATATCAGCTTTATGAAGAGCTGGATGCAGTTTGAAAGAAGTTCTAGGGGTGTATTAATATAAGGCTAGTAGTTGGGTGGCTATTCACTTCTAGTGTTTCCTAGCAAGGTTAGCATCACAGCTACTGTAAGGAACAGAAGAAGCAAATTTGGCTGATAATCTCCATTTGTGCAAAATTTGAATTTTGCTTGTGAGTGGATCATACTAACTTTAGAGGTGTAATATTATTATATTATTATATTATTAATATATAGTCTTCATTTGTGGCATTATGATGACAGTTGTGGCATAATTGACTAATTATAACTGCGGTATGAGCTTCCATTAGTCATACACCAAACACATCTTGCTAGACTACCGGTCTAACTGTTGACCCTCTATTCAGAGAGAGGGGGGGGGGGGGGAATCAAAGGCAGAACTATCAGTAAACGTGATGAAAGGAAGACATCTCAGCTTCTAATAGGAAACAGGACAGAGTGAGAGAGTGAGGAGAATGAAACAGGATGACTCAGGAGAGATGGATTCCTGAAGAAGGATGTAAGAATAGTGCAGTACACACATCATGCTCAGGTTCACTTTCAGAGCCCCCCCCCCTCGGCCTCTGTATTGACACAGATAGAACAGGACTGGATCTGTGTAAAGGCCAAAACCCTGCTGACATCCCATAATTTCTAATCACAGCCACTTCTACCCTACTCACCTCTCTCTCTTTCCTTCGCTCTCTTCCATTCCCTCCTTCTCTCTCCACCTTGCTTTCATGCTCCCTCTTCTTTCTTTCGTCCTCGCTCTCCTTTTCTACTTCTCCTACTTTCTCACTCTGCCTCTTCCCTGATCAACCTACTATTTCATTTCTCTTTCTTTAACCATTTAATATTCTGTTGTGCCCACATTCCCATTCGGATACAGTGACAACCAAACATGCGTGTAACACACACACACACACACACACACACACACACACACACATGCACACACAGACACACACACACAAACACACACACACAAACACACACAGACACAGACACACACACACACACACACACAAACACACACACACACACACACACACAGACACACACACACAAACACACACAGACACACAAACACACACACACACACACACATAAAGACACACTAAAGTAAGAAGGCCTTTAGTGTTTACCTGTTTTATTCCAATGATCGTATCAACTAAAGAATACTGCAGCAAGATTATGTTTGTTTGTTGTTTTCTTTCTTTCTTTTTATCTATCTTTCTTTCTGCCTTTATGAAACACTCAGAATGACCTTTCTATAACTCCTTGTCCCTTTTTATATTGAATAATGATGATGAGATGATGGTGGCAGAAGGACATGGCCGTGATCACAGAAATGCTTTAAGATTCCATAATAACGTCATTTTGATGATTTGCTAGGAGACGTAATTTGTCTCTGATGGAAGTAATGTTCCAGCAGCATAATTGGACAGGCTGTGTTTCAGCAGTAAGATTTTTGTGGCTATGTCCCCGAGTAACCTTCCATGGTTTGAATAAACTGGGCTTTTATGTTAAGCTTAAATGAATTTCACTCAGAAATGCTAATGCTACTAATAATGGAGAAAAAAAATTTTGTTTGCAGATGTCGGTTTCATCACTTCTACTGTCCTTAATGAATAAAAACATAGACACACTAGACATTTGCAGTTTGCCTTATTTTTGGCCTAACCTAGGCTGGTCCAGAAGACTGGCAACAGTAAAAATCTGCCACATTGGTGCAATTAGCAAGTTAGCTAACAACCAACAGTAAACAAAAAAAAATCTGACTGTTCATCATGCAGTCTGTCTGTCATGTGGGAAAACAGTTTAAACTGTTTGAGCTAAGTTGATGTTGATCAACATTTTGAATAGACAGTTTTGTCAGAAATGGCCACCTTTAACAGCGCAACACATATATATCATCACATCACGTTCCATATATAATAAGGTAATTTAGTTACCTAAAATTGTTCTGGAGGAGCTTAGCTAAAATTCCTGTATAGACTATTTGAGGGGAACGTGATCATTTCATGATATGAAGGATACAAACACTCACTAACCACTTTGGAGACATTTACCATTTAGGCCTGCTTTGCTGATACACAATAAATCCCATTTGTCGACAATTTGCACTATTTACGCATTTTCTCACCACAGGAACACTCGTAGCAGGAGATTAGTAGATGGGAGACTACTCTCAACCTTTCAGAGCCAGTGATTTTATAAATACTAGCAAAAACAAATGGTTTTAGAACAAAACATGCAATCTAATCTTCACAGCAATGTTCTAAAATCTGGTGTAAAGCCAGAAAACTCAGAAAAGACCCTGTATTGGATAGTTTCTACAAACTTTTGCACTTATTGTATCATTTCAGACTTTACTGAGAGCTTAGATATTTTTTTACATCTGCTGTTTGTTCCCTTTTACCTTAGAGTGGAGGAAAAAAGAGTCAATAGAAGTTTCAAACACATATTATTTCCTTTGTTTTGGGTTAAACAAAATCTAGAACAAAACTCTGAGGAAAACATAACAAAACAAATAAAAAGGCTGAATAAGTGAAATGCCGCAGTACTGACATATCGATTAGTCTGAAATTGGGGCACTACCCAAATTATATCTGGTCAAGAGCAGCCCTGTGGTCAAACACTGACAAATATGTGAGGAGAAAGACATGGGCTAGACATATAGTGGCGTATACATTGGGTCATGTGTCAGTGTCCAGTTCTGGCTAGCCACAGCACTGCAGTGTTTCATATTCTAAACCCTCATTCATCAACCAATGAACAAAACCTTCATGGATTGAATTCAGAGGGTTAGTTTAGGGAAAACTCTAATCCGTGGCCTTGAAGGAAACCCAGTTCAGTAGACAATGAAAAGTTTCAGATACTGTGTCATAAACTGGGTAGTCACTGTAAATGCATTCAGTATGTCTTCTGTAGGTAGTCCACCAAATTAGAATGGAAAAGTACATATGGAAATTGCAGCAGCCCTGGTGATTAAACCTTTTCATGCAGGACCCTGCACTAGCTGTGAGCACTGACAGTTTAATTCTGTCTTCAGATTTTAGGCTGAGTAAGCTGTATTTTGGGCACTGATTATGGCCATTTGCTGTTTCTTTGCCTGGTGGTGCATAAAACATTACTAAAACATTACTAACCTTTTTGGTGCTACATGCACCGCTAACCATGTTAAGATCATGGAACATCATGTTCATGTTCAGAAAGCAATTCATAAGAGTCCATGTCAAGTTTCCCTTAGTAGGGAATCTTAGTTTGCTGCCATTATTTGCTGCTGGTAATCTATTGTAGAAAAATAAACCCCTACTTAAAAAGTTGGCTTCAAATAAGCCATAACAAGTCTTTCACTATAAAAAAAATCTCTTCAGTCTGGGGGACAAAGCTGAAGCACTTTAAACAGTAAATGGTGGTGTTTTCAGCAAAGAGGAAAACAGCTTGAAATGGTTGGTTA